>FAPJ01002691.1:11873-22584 GCA_001485985.1 Heliconius ethilla aerotome | reverse complement strand
TCCAAGAGGCGCGGGTTCAAATTTTTGTTCTCTAAAAAAAGTATCACATGTGCTAGTTCTGTTCTCATGTTATTTTATTTTCACTTGCCATATTTGGTATATAATGTGGTAGTTTTTTATATTCACGCTGTATGCCGAAAATGGCAGAGTACGCAGTGGAAATATAATGTTAGATACTTTGTTCTCACCTTTCTGCCTAAATTTGAGACATTGTGACGATACTGCACTCTGTCTTATCATGGCAAAGAAATGAAAATAATTCACTTCCCCGAGTGGAGGTTGAACCCACACCTATCACATTTACAGTCAGACTCTGTCCAGGACGACTTTTCTAGAAATTAATCCTACAAATAATGTTGATATTAACAATTTATATGATTTCCAGGTGGTATCTAATAGAGATACACAAGAGACGTTACTATGCGCGGCGTTCGTGTTCGAGGTGTCTAACAGTGAGCACGGCGCTCAACACCACATCTACAGACTTGTGAAAGACTGAACTGAACAGTGTTGCCAGTAACGGTATTTACTTGTTATAATTGTGTCGGGATGGGGTTGCCATGTATATGACATGAGAAGAAAGTGGTTTTTTTTGTAGGAAATTTGGTTGTTCTGTGCATTGCGATTAGATATTTATTTTGTGAAATCGGTTATGTTTTTGAAGTATGGCAACCTTATATAATAATATTACTATCGCTCCCATACATATAGGCTATACGGCTGCCGTCCGTCAGATTTGCAGTTTTTTTTGAATACATGAAATAAAAAGAACATTTCTTTGTTAAAGTATATTAAATTAAAAAAAAACTGCAATTCGGGTGTGAATTAATAATCCGTTACGTGGACCGGTTCATAAACAAGAATAGTAGATGTTTACTATTTACAAATGTGATCTGAAAATAGCGCTACAAGTATTTTTGTAAATGAAAATTTATGTATGTATGTATAGCTCAATTTTGTATCTATCATAGAGTCTATCTAAACCACCGAATCGATCGATTCTAACGTTTTTTAAAATCTAAACTGACTCTTATATTATCTATGTAATTTTATTTCTCACTTGTAAATTTTTTCGTCCGACTCAATATCATATTAATGTGTATAAATATCAATTTAATTTAAGAGAAAATATAAAATTGAATACACACAGTGCCTCTATAATTATGTTACATTAACATAAATGAGCATGTTTGGTCCTTTCGTCGGAACAAATGGACATACTTCTTTTTGTTGTATAGACTATATAAGTATTGAAGCAAAATCTATTTTAGAATAAATTTTAAAATAAATTAATGTTAATGGCAGTTTAGCCATTTTGAAAATATTAAGTAATCGCCTCTAAAATGTTTTTTTTTTGTCAATATGCAAACTATGAAAGGACCAAACCTTAGTGTAGGATATGAATAATAGTTTATTTAAGTATAGAGTTATTAAGAAATTAGTGATGTGTTACAGTACACTACGAATGGTACTCTTTTTTATTTATAAACCATTTATTGAGAACGTTGATTGATTATTTGTTTAACTTTATTTTGCCACTTTCATATAAAAAATATAACTTTTTCTATCTATTCTCTATTTATAAAGAGCTGTAAAATATCAAATTTATATATAATTAATTTGTATATCCTACACCTAACGGCTGGACCCGTTTGAATAAACTTGTGTGTATTTTAATATCAATGGGCTTTTGGATGGTCTGTGTTCAAGGTGGCACTGCAGTTGGTGTGTACTACGGAAATCTAATACGCAAGTATAAAAAACCAACAAATCGTTAGAATATAGCACTTTCACATATTTAGTCTTGAAATTTGGGCACCGACACTCGCCGGATTCGCTCTACCATCTTGCTATATACAACATACAAACGTAAGGCTATTTTTAGGCTATTAGGCTCAATAAAGTCAACTTTATCCCAAACAATCAGCGTTCTCATTTGGATTTATAGTGATTTTACTCATTTTTGATTGTGTTGTGGAATATTTTAAATTTACTTTTAAAGTATTTTAATTTTGCCACTCAATCTTTGCCACATTTAAAGTATTGTACATAAAAATAAACAAACATGTGTTATTGTTCAATGTAAAGTTAAATTGTATTATATTAAGGAAAGAATGTACAGCTTTAGATTGCATTCGGTTCCCTTGATATTAAATAAGATCTTTGATTTTTAAATGAAACTGTATAAACTGTATGATTTTTAAATAAACTAAAAATATATGCGATAAATCAAGTTAAAAAGTTCAATTGATATTTTTTTGTTTTTGAGTTAAATTTGGACGATCTCTAAAATTTAAGCAATTAAGAGTTTGACAGATAATATTTTTTTTTATTTAATAATCATTTTTAAATAATATTTTTACACTATATTTACAAAAAAGCGTTCTTTATTTACTTTTTACTAACTTGGCAGCTTACCTAAAAGTATTTACATGTTTTTTTTTCAACATGCTCGTTTATTTACTCTTAGTATTATGAACGTGCTTTTTTATAGTTTTTCGGTTTTTGTAATCAATTTAATTATAATTTGCAATAGAAAGCAATGTTACTACGTATTTTGTGCACAAGATTGTTGGACATCCAATAATGAAGTATTGTTTTTATAAATTTTAGATAGACTCAATTATGTAAATATTGTCTGTCCTAAGTACTTTTAAAGTAAATTGATTACAAACCGAAATTGGCGACTTGGCACGTATATTATGATATATTTATAGTATTATATCTTGTTTTATATTTTTTTCTTTCATATGTCTATGTTTTATTATGATTTTGTCATGTACAGTTGTAGTGTACTTATTAAAATAGTTTCAAATGTAATATTTTCTTTTTAAAACGAATGAATCCCGTATATATAAGGGTTGTTTAATTCTTATAATGCCTGATGCATATAAGCTGACATATTTGTATATGTAACGTTCGTGTCGAAGTCGCCTCCCACTAACATGGCCGCTTTAAAAGTACAAAAGGCGTTCCCGTCTCGCAACGGCCGGTTTTACATTAGTTTACGTGGCAATGATTTGATCTCTCTTTTAGTCAAATATTTTTAGGGTCCTCCCGTCTACGCCCGCGCTCCTAGGTTGAACATCGGTCAAACCTCCGTAGATGATGGCATATCAATAAATTATTACTATAATTCATTAATCAATCATCAATATATATATTTTCGATAAATTATCATAATTTCAATACACGAACGATTTATCGTACGACAAACGCGTCGTCTATGGATGGATGTGCATTACATAGCGTTTAATTTGAAGACATGCGGTAGGAAAATATTATAATAGTTAATTATAAGAGATTTTTTGTATTTATTTCATAGATTTATATTATTATTAGATAAATTGTAAAGTGATTAGCTGTAAGCGTTTTATTTTTTAAATATGGCGATGGTCGTTCAAAATCGTAGGTGAAGTTGTCAGACACTTAGTACTTAAGATTGACTTAATTTTTGTTGCTTTTATAGCTTTTTCTTTGTCTTTAGAGTCAATCTCGGTGTGAATGTTAAGAGAAATGGGTGATTAGAAAAATATATTAATATGTATACACAAATTTCTAAACTGTATAAAAAAAAAAAACTTTAAACTTTTCGTCGATACGGTTTTAGTATGTTCTTTTATAGAAATCATATTTATTATGAGATAATATATTAACAATATTTTCACCCATTTCTCGTCATACGGTTGCGAGACATGCGCGAGATCTGTCTTGTTGTGATTCTATTGTAATAAATGTACTCAAATGAGATTACTCGACCCTACAAGCTAACTTGGCTCTATCACTAGATAACGTTAGTTCGTGTAAATAAATTATATGTTAGTGCATTTCTTTCAGTTGTAGCTCTAAGTGATTTATGCTTCTAAAAGTCTTTCATATCGACAATCTGCCATATCAATATGAAAATAATTATGGTCGGGCGCCCCGAAAGTGATCGTTTGCAGTTTTATTTACAATTCTCAATAATCTCAGTTTGTTTGATTTTTTTTTAAATATTAGCAAACGACCGCCAAAAGGACGTCCGACTCGTGTACAGTATTTTAAAGATAAATTACGTTAAAGATTTGTATGAAAATTTAATTATATTGTCTTCTTAAATCATGTGTTTTATTATTTTTATTAACCCTTTTGTTGTTGCTAAATTTGGGGCGCGTGCTACGAGATAAGAAACATTGATTAATATACATTTTTTATATAATCTACATAGGTTGTTTAATCAGTTGTTTTGCATCTTTAGTAAATATTGTGATAGTTTATCTATATATACCTTTTCAAAATCTTAATTAAAAAGATTAATAAATATAAGTTTTAGTACGCTACATGGCTTATGTGAATTGTTAAGAATTGATATTTGTATTAAACAGAATTATGTTCATCAAAATTGTTGTGTATATGATTGACATTTAGCAAAATATATGAGAAAAAGCTCTGATTTTCTTAAAAACTAAAATTTGATTTTTAGCTTTAGAAAATGGAAAGCAGAGTTGTATGTCACGGAGGTTCTGTTTCACGCACAGCATGATGAAGTGATACGTTTAGACGATAGTAAACAAAATTCTGACAGAATAGTTCGTAAAATATACTCTTGATAATTTATTATTGAGTTCAAACTAGTGAATATTTCCAATATGAGAAAGAAGAGACCATTGTTAACTCTATTGTAACTTTTTTGAAGGATATTGGCGCTGTGGTTCGGTGTTTGTAATCGCTATGTTGAGGGTCCGATTACCACTCGAAGGGATATTTATTTTCCTCTCCATATAGGAGTAGATCAATGTAGATCAGGTGGAAAGCGAAAACGGGATGTTTTGGTTCTAGATTCTGTAGGCTTTCTAGGTTTTTGTAATTATTTTATTAGTTAAATATAAAAATGATATAAAATAAGACTAAGAAAGCATTCAGTGTTAAAGTAGTAGGAACTATTAAGATTAAATAGAATGTTATAATATCGAATGTTAATTAGCCCCCTCCTGTATAAAGATAATTAATCAAAGATAATATGTATATATGATAAGAAAATCAATTGTAACACGACTTTTATCTTGAATGAAAGACCAAGTTTTCTGTAATTAATTCTCTTGCCAACGGTAAGTAATGACATTGATTTTGTTATTTTTTTGCAATATAATAATTTGACACACCAAAGTCAAATTATATTATCTTCAATAACAGGTTAATTATATTATTTTTATCCAATCGAGGTAAGTGGTTCAAATTTTATAAATATTATTTATGTAGATTTAAAAAGTTATTTATTCAATGAGCCTAATGTATATGAATAGGTTAAATACCTACATTTTTTATGTTTTTAGTTTATATTTACCATATTCAAAAATTTTAGAAATTCTGCTTTTTGGTGATCAGTTTAAACAAACTTTTTATTATGGTACGATGGTAATAAAGATTATAATTTCTTTCATACTAATAACATTAATTAGTAATAAAGAAAAAGAGATCGCTACGCAACAGCTACTTTCTATACCTATCTACAATATACTCGTACATACAAATGTTTGCAAGCGTTTTATTAATTCGATATTCTTTTAATTTTAGATGGCAAATATTTTATTTTATATTGCTACAATATCAGCGCTTCTTATAACTGTCAAATGTGGTAAGTTTATAATAAAAAATATTTTTTAAATTGTACTTATAATTTATTTTTTGCAGTTTTTATCCAATTATACTAAAAATTAAGGAATAAAGTATTTTGTTTTCAGATCAACCATGTAATGTACGAAATCTTGGTATAGATGGAAGATCGATAGTGTGCGTTTGCAATGCTGAGTACTGCGACACTATTACTAGAATAGAGCCAGCAAGGGGAACTTATGTGGCATATACAAGTAACCGCGTAAGTATTTCCTTTTTTAGCGTCACGCTGTTCCGTGATCACTTGCAGGGCAAAGTAGGCAGCTGGCAGAGAGGGAACCTAGTGCTAGGATCTACTTTGTTCCGAATTTTCTACCCAAATCTGGAAGCATTGTGTGCTAAGTGGCGGAACCCAATGCCGCGCTTTGCCTCGACACTATAACGAAGAAAATTAAAATGATATTATATTAATATAATGTTTCATTTGCTCAATTGGGAATTGAACTTTAAACCCGGGTTTACAGTCACACTGACCTGCGCCCCGACTAAATGGTTTTATATATTGTTTTTAATGTTTAATATTATTTTCCACTGGTTGCAGGCTGGTAAGCGTTTTGCAAAAACAACTGGTAATCTCAGCTGGGGCTTAGGATATACGAATAATAATGAAAGGGGGTTCATCTCAAATTCATCCCAAGGTGAGAATATGAAAGGCTATAATTTTACAATATTTTGTAGTTTTAAACATACCAACATCTTAGTTGCAAGAGGCAAAGCGCGGCGTTGAATTTCATCTCTCAACGCTCATGACCCAAGAATTCGGTGGTTATGAAAAAAACGTAGATATTAATATAGTTACATATAAAAGCTCTACAAAAAAAATATATATTAGTTTGTCAGCTTTTGAATAATACAGTAATACTTTAAATTTATATTATGACGTAGTGGAACGAAAAAGTAGAGCTTACTTCAGAAGAGCACTTGAGCTCGATGTTCAGCTCTTCACACCCAGCCATTACCAGCTGCTTTACGAATGCCATTACCAGCTGCTTTACGAATGCCGTTACCCTTATTAGATCCGTAGGACGTCCAACATTACGCTTGTCGAGGCTTGCTTTAAACCTGTAGTATTTTTAAAATAAAAACTATGAATAAATAAAATAATGACCAAATATAACACTTTTAATATTAGATATAAATATCATTCCAATTGACTAATTACCTATTATGTACGCTATTTCAGCACGATTTTGGAGCGAAGCTTCGTACATTGTTAATGCTTATTCTAGATATCAGACTATAGAAGGGTTTGGTGGATCGGTGACGGACGCAGCTTCTATTAACTGGCGTAAATTATCCGATCGAACCCAAAGGCATATGATCAAGTAAGATTTTACTTCTCACTTCTCTTCCATTTTATATTTCAATAGCCCGGCAGAGAGAAATAGCGTGAAGACAAGAAATTAAAAATAACAAGAACTAACCACCTTCTATAGAGTCGACGCCTCACTGCGCTACGATGTCCTTGATTACCTATTTAACTGGTGTTTAAAGCTTCTGATCCTGGGACCTGGGAACCTAGTGTTAAAACACTGTTCCCGTTAAGACACTTCTGTTCATTTCATTTCCTTAGGTGGCAGTCGCACATATAGTTGCACGCTAAGCCACTGCGCCGCGACTGGTCTTTTATTTAATATTAAGAAAAAAAAATAAATACCGTTGAAATATATATTGTTATAAATATGTAATTTTAGATCCTAATAAATATTTACGTGTATATAATAATACTGTTAAATTTTCTTTTCCCAATCTAATCGATTGATTGAAATTATCGTTTAATAACAATTATTTTTATATCTGTGAAGAATGCTCGCATACTTACCATTATCATAATATTTCTTTATCGTAAAGGTATGTATGTGCATGTACCTACTTACTGTAGGTCAAGATTATGACAATATTTTTTTTAATTTATTATGTTCAAATATTTTGTTTAAAAATAAATATTTAGGTGCCGTGATTTTTTTTAAATAATAAATTGTTATGGAAATAGTAATAAAACTTGGATTTATGTATAAAAAATTTATTAAATAAATATATTTCTATTATTAAACAAAAAAAATATTCACAAATTACATTTTCTGTTATAAATAATTGTTTGCATTCTGTGTAGCGTTTTGTCATATTATAAATTCCCCGAACCCTTTCGTTTCAGTTCATACTTCAGTAAAGAGGGAATAGAATACAATCTGATCCGTGTCCCGATAGGCGGCGCTGATTTCTCCACGCACCCGTACACCTATAACGAATATCCTCAAAACGATAAAGCTTTATCTAATTTTTCTTTGACAGATGAAGATAATTTTTATAAGGTAACCTACCTTTTTGTTTCGTGTTATTTATAATAAGGGAACAACCTAATAACAACCTAATTCTAATCCTACCAATCTAATTCCCAAAAATAGTATCATATATTAAGTAAAAAAACACCTCTATTTCTTGCATCCTGGTGTAAGTTAAACCTACATACGATTTGAACCAACAATCTTCATGTGCTACATTATAACTGCTTAAGAAGAGTTAATTATGAAAAGGAACCACCCAATTAATAAATATAATACATACAGAAATAAATTATTTTTTAAATACTATGGTAGTTTTTACCATTTTCAGTTGCCAATGATAAAACAAAGTCAGGAAGCAGCCACGGATTATATAAAAATAACGGCCAGCACATGGTCGCCTCCGGTGTGGATGAAAACTAATGGAGCTATAACAGGGTTTGCGCAATTAAAACCAGAGTTCTATCAGACGTATGCTGATTATCATATTCGGTAAGAAAGTTTCGAACACAATTCATAGATGTTATTACATCCTATCCATGTGTGGATGTCAGATCACATGTCTTCTAAGTATTTAATTGCGTAATGTATATTTATAATATGAATAGGAGTACCCAACAAAAAATAAATTGTAATTTTCACAATCTAGTTTTATGGAAGAATATGAAAAAGCAGAAGTGAATATTTGGGCGCTCACTACAACTAATGAACCTATTAACGGAATTGTGCCATTTGTGGACTTTAATTCTTTAGGGTGGTTCCCATCCGACTTGGTAAGAAATAAAATATTATAATTAAGTATATCTAAATATTTTTTGCTGTAAAACTATTAAAAACATAACCTTTTCACATCAGATTTAAGTTAAATAGTAATAGTAGTTAAATATGTCTCTATAATTCAAAATATTTCTTGTTTTTTGGCATTGCCAGATATGCTCCTAATATACTTAATATATATATTTATTATTTAGGTATAATGTTGTTCTTTCATTAGTGTGGACAGATAAAGGCATTAAATTCCGCTGTAAAATACATTTATGAGTACAATCGTGGCGCAGAGGTACAAGCGTGAAAATGTAAACGCAACAGGTTGTGGGTTCGATTTCCACTCGAGAGCATAAAATATTTAATATTTCCAGTTTCTCCTTTTAGTAACGAGGTTAAGCGCGATTGTAAATTGCGCCACTCAATACGCAATGCCTTTAAAATTCGGCGGGAACATAATATATTTATGTGCTCTAAGTAGAGTTTCTCTCTACTCATAATTCTGAAAAATATATTACTTTTACCGTTCTTTTTAGCTAAACGTTCAAAATAAGTATATCAGTAAGATTGCTTTAATATTAATAACATTATAATTGTAAGTCATATTTATAATTTATTTTATAAGTTTATATGTATTTTTACATTATATTTGCAGGGTCGTTGGGTTGCTAATAACCTTGGTCCAACAATAAGAAACTCTCGCTTTAACAAAACTCTCATATTAGCTGTAGATGACCAAAGATACCTTATAGATCTTTATTTATGGGGAGTAAGTATTACAAAATAAATTAGAAATAAAAAGAAAAGTTTAATCTGAAGTTCTTAAATATATAATAACTGCAATTGAATATTAAAATTTACATTTTTTTCAATTTTCAAATAACATTTAAGAAGATAAGAAACATAACGAAGCAAAAAATGTTATTTTATAAAACATGGATTTAGATTCAATTTTTTGGACAATTTTAATGTCCTTCGTAGAACAGTGGCACAGCCTATAACTATAAAGATTCCGGTTGTGGGTTTGGTTCCCAATCAGGGGAATTAATTATAATGATTTCCACCTTTGGTATGAAGACAAAATGCGCCGTTGAGTTCCCCCACCCAACATGCAAAATGTTTTGACAATGGCAGTGGGTGGAGAAAGGAGTTTTTTGAAACTAGGTTCCCTCTGCCTACCGGGACATAGAAGCTAGCTAACGTGACTAAAAAAAATTTAATATTTGTTTCTTAAAGATGGCGGCGGGAGATCCTAAATCAATAGATTATATGGACGGTATTGCGATACATTATTATGGTAACTTTATCCCTGCAAGTATTCTATCTAATATTCAAGGCAGATATCCGGATAAAATTTTACTTTCTACTGAAGCTTGTGAAGGTATGTTTAGTTCTATATAACCTTGCTCCTTTTCTTGAGTTTAATATTTTTATATTGTATGTTGTTGTTTTATAAATATTTTATATTGTATGTCGTCGAGAATTCAGCGGAAAATTGGGAACGAAACTCTCTTAATAGGAACAGAATGTCCTAACAGTAGGTTCCCAGATGCCCTCTGCTTACCCCGCAATGTACGGGATACAGCGTTAGTATATATTTTTTAAATCATATAAGAACAAGGTATCATATTTTTCTTTTATTAAAATATCAGCGTGACGTTGTATTCCGTACATAGCAGCGTGGGCAAACGACACCAGAGTGAGGAAATGAAAATATAAAGCTTGACATACTTACATTCGTTGATTTAAAAGTTCTAACAACTATCTAGTTGAATAGAGAATATGTTGTTTTTTTTTTATTTTAATTCAGGGCCGATGCCATGGGACATTATGCGTGTAAAGATTGGATCATGGGAACGGGCCGGCAGATATGCAAGGCACATTATTGATGTAATTTGCCTTCATTTTTATTTTATCTGTGACGTTTACTAAGTGACAAATGACTAACTGCGTGTTATTGTAATTACAATTATTTGTATGTTTTTAAGTTCTTCTCCATACAACGTGACATT
>FAPJ01002690.1:674-12707 GCA_001485985.1 Heliconius ethilla aerotome | reverse complement strand
ATACCTACACTAATATGAAATTGAGTTTTATTTATTTAAATGAGAAAATAACAATTAAGACAAGAATAATAAAGTACGACAGTTCTTAGTCAAAACAATGTGACGGTTGAGCTTGGTGGTCTCCGCATAGTTTCTCAAGAGATTTTGAGATTTCCGATTTCAGATTTAGGAACCAACTCACGGCGCCCCTTTTTACTTTCTATGGCGCACTAGGGCGCCGCGGCGCACAGGTTGGGAACCCCTGGTGTATACAATTAAAATAATTATACGTTACTTAAGTTTAACGTACTCTTACAATTACTGTGTGGATCACACACAATTGTAAGAATCATGCGACACATAATATTTACTACAAGATTTGGTATAAACTAAGCACGATACACTAATAGTACTTAATGCTGAAAATATTGAACGCGATAATATTTACAATAGGGGAACACTTATAAAATTAATCACATTCTACCAACTACTATTCAAATCGTAGGCAAGATTTTCTTTTATAAGATATACATAAAAACAATCAGATCATTGAATAAGCTACGACTTAGTACGTATAAAATATATTATATAAATTGACGCATACAACATACGAATAATTTATCTTTTTTCTAGAAAATGAATTCAAAGTGTAAAAAAAACAAATAAAACTTACAGTACTGAAGTTATATGTAGTCGTACGAAGTTATAAGAATCGAATAAGTTATATAGTCGTACGAATAATTATATTTTGAATACCTTTGAATAGTAATGTCTTGTAGCCTTTCATTATAAAATAAACTGTTCAATAGAACGATCAATTATGATCTATTAGTTTGCAGCTAACAGCTCAAGAATAACGTCAAAAAAGAAAATAATGTACTTTTTCAAACCTTAAATGTCCACAAAAAAATATGCCACAGATTACCTCAGAGTTTGCATGTTCTTAAAACAAATGGTAAGAGATTTGTGTATTGGTATTCTATGTTCATATTCATATCACAGGTACTTTCTACACAAAATAATAATAATTTAAAATTCTCATGTTTTATTTTTATTACTATCAAATGATTATATATGTATTTTTTGATTATGACAATTTTTTTACATTTATTATCAACTTCCTTATAAAATAACATTAACTTTACTTTTAATATACTTAATGTTACTTTTACCCTGCCTTCAGCATAACTTGCTTCTCTAAAAAGCAAGTATTGTCAATTGAATTGGCCAGTATCCTTAAAAAACTTACAAACCCTGCCATTATAAATTCGCCATATTTTTATCCATTCCAATATGTCACTACATTTGCTGTTTCAAAAACTTTTACTTATTTAGTGTAGGTACAACAAAAATTTTGCATGTTTCATTCGTTTTATATGGGAAATTAGATAAACTCATTTCAAATGCAACTCTTTAACCAGATACCGGACGTTTTGATAACGTCCTTTGCTGTAGTACGTGTTCACGGGTAGACGGTCTACTGGCGGTCTACGTCTTGTGTATAATAGTAACCGATGTGCCGACTTCAGGTTTTCAAAAATGTAAAAAGATCTTATTCAGTAATTACTTACCCAATAAGGTACTTGCTTCAATGTGCTTATGTAAATCAGTCCAAACATAGTTGTTAATTTTGTTTTATTTTCAATAAAACTAATTATGAAAATTATAATAATACATTACCTTACTAATTTAAAATCATAACTTCTCATTTATGGCAAGCTAAAGTCAAACAATGCACAAAATATGTTAGAAAAATTGTTTTATAAGGTACACATTTGTAGGTACATTAAAATTGTAGTTGTAATTGAACCTTTCTATCATTAATAAATTCTATATATATATATTCTTTATTGCACAAAACATGTATACAGAAATTAATTTTAAACTTGAGTCTAGATGTTAAATATTTAGAATGAAAATAATAACATAGCTTTAGGAAATCTTAAGCTTTATTTAAATACACATGTATTTGGACTTGGCTATAAATACAAAATACTAGGTACTTTAAGTGTTATAAAAATAGAAAAGATGATATTTATCAGTCAAATTTATGCAAACCTTTTTAACATTTTTAAAGTGTTATTTCACACAAAGATAGAAATATATTTTAGAAAAGATATAAAAATTTGGACACATTGGGACTCAAACCCACGTCTATTGGACTTAAAACCCCATATTTTGATGGTCTCTAAAAGATGCATGTTTGAGTCTCACTATATTAAAATTTTTATAAATTTTATAAATTGATATTTTGTTCAAATAGTTGATGAAAATTTAAATATTATGTTATAATAATCATATACTTAACAATGTGTGGGAAGCTGAAAATTTAAATATTCACATGTTTAATTGATTCTCAGCAGAGATGTTATGCATATAACATTTCAGATCTGAATATAGATACAAATATTGGTGGGATACTATATCGCAATTTATTTTATTTTTGTTGTTTATCTCTTCATACTAAGAGTTCTTTGTACTTATTAAGTTATCATAACTTCATACTAATATGCTCATTCAAGGGAAACCTATATAATATCCCTGACTCTTGAGTACTTGACATGCTAGCTAAACTGTTGTTGTTGTTCTTTATTTTATGGCATTTAGATGTGCCAGTGGAGCACTTCGACCATGTCATGTAGAATGAGGAAGGCACGCTAGCTACTCTTGCAGCTATGTTGTCAATAAGATTAATGCATCTTGACAGAAGAAACTAATATATTCATATATTGTTTTAAGATAATAAAAAAATAATTTGTAGAGTATATTGAAACACATGTGATATGTCAATGTTTTAAAGGTAATGTAAGATAGACATAATACTTGCAATGATAAATTTGATAATGTTTGCAGCAACAGAAGTATTAAGTGCAAAAAGATAATATTTGCAAATTTGATAAATTTAGTTATAAATAGATTAAATCAAGATCTTGTTTATGCTTTATACATGTACATACATCAAAATTTGGCACATACCCATCTTATTTATTAAAATTAAATAATATCTATATCAAGTCCCCACTTTGTATTTGACTTTTGAAATTGTGTTACTAAAATGTATATGCTCTTTTAGTTGAAATACATATTTCTGTCTTTACATAAAAATTAATATAATTAAAATAAAATTGCCTTGAAGTAATTCATTGATAACATACATAAACTTATTCAAAAACATGTATTGATAAATGATATAAAATAATAATTCTCAAACAACACACATTAAGAGTCAGGGAGACCACTATGCCTTTTTAAATGTTCACTGTTATTATCACTATCAGAATTCTTTCGTTTACGTGTATCAAATCTAATACCAGTGTCATGAACTACTTTTTCACTATTTTTAATTGCTGAAATAATAGTCTCTTTGGAAGGTGCCACTAATTTAAATTCATCAACATTCTCATTGACAGCAGGCTCCACTAAGTGCATTACAATTCTTTCTAAGTGTCTTGGATGTTCAACTGGAATTTCATCAGCTGATACTACTTTTTCATCTTCTAATCTATCTGTATCTACCATTACTGAATACTTCCTTTTCATCTCCTCTAACATTTGTTGGCCATATTCCTCTCCTATGATACTATTAATGCAAACAAAGCTTTGCACTTTTTTTGTATCTTTATCTATTTCCAGAAAACCTCTTGTTCTCATGTAAATAAAGTGACCAGAACGTGACATAAGCCTATAAAAGGATTCACCATACTCTCTGCTTTGATCATACATTTGTCGTAACACACAGATTACCCAACGAACATCTTCTTTGTGCATAAATACAAAAGCAGAAGTACCTGTAACCTCATCCGTCATATATCCAGCTGCTAAAGAAATGCTTTGATCACATTGCACAATTCTGCCATCTATTAAGTGTCGAGTCCAATATTCAGAGTATGCTGTAGGTGGTAATATTCTAGGAGGCAAGTTATTGGACAGAACATGAACTATGCCTATAAAAACATAGTCATTACCACTTGATGAAAATGTGCGATGATGCCTCACTCGTTGTCTTCTAATTGTCTGTTCATCTTGTACTCCATTAGATGTAGCTCGATCAGAACGCCTGAGCACACCTTCGATTCTGCACCGCTCATATCGTGGGGGATCTGATCTTGCCCCAGATCTCATTATTCTAATGTGAAAATTATGAAGATCATCAAATAACTTTGGGTTACATCCTGTTTGTAGTTCAATTGGATATATGTGTTGCCTTAGAATCTCTTTATCTTCATTGTGAATATAGTTGTAAATATCTTGCCCAAGTAAATCTATATGACAATAACCTAATTTTTCTTGGACATTAGGAGAAACATTAAAAATACGACCTTTGCATGTAATTGCAAACATAAAGCCTCCAATGAGATCGAAAAATTTTAATATAGCTGAAGACCAAGTTTCAAGGTGACAGCATTTTATAGAATCACCAAAGACATGCTCATTGCGTAGTTTATTAGCTGCAAGTCGTAAAACACTGGTCTTATCAACTTTTCGTTGTGAATGAACTATGTCAGAGAGTAAAGTCATCATTTGAGCAATTTGGGAATTAAACTGACTTCTACGATGTTTTTCGGCAATAATTCGTGATTGACGATCGCTAGCTTTTGCTACAGGCATTTCAGGTGAATGTGCGTCAGAAGAAGAATCACCACAACTTACAGGTTGTAAGTCGAACGGTTGAGGAACAGCAACTGCCATTCCAAAATCAGGACTAGCAAGACCAACCTGGCTTGCTACACCAGCATGGACTCCCAGTCGAGTACTCGTCGTGCCTGGAGATGTCATCATTATATATATTGATCACAAAAGCCACTGTATAGATGATATTCAGAGAACTATCAAAATATATGAATATATTGAAAAAACATCACTTCATTGTATATAACTTGAGAAAGATTTTAATAATAAACGTCACAACGTTTCCATTAAATCTGTAAAGTCAAACTATGAAACTAATATTGATATTTTATTAGTTACTCAGAAACTAAATATTTATTAAATAGCTACAACTGAATGTACACAACACAGCGCGATAAAATAGTACTTCGGAATCAGTGGAAACATATAGTACCAACTGCAAGCTACTAATCATATAAAGACGGAAGACCAGCCTGCACACACACCACAGACTATTAAAAAGACTGGATTTCCGAGCACGGGTAGTAGTTAATTTACTTGCCAGAGTTACTAAGCTGCTATTACAAATTAAGAAAAAGTCAATCGGATAAGAAATTCTTAATCTAAATCATATTTTGATAGTGAATAAACATGAATAATTTTAAAAATATATAAAATTTGTAATAATACATTGAAATATTTTATTAATTCAAATTCTAAGAATAAATATTATTATTTTCTCTTATAATTGCGTAGTATTTTTTTATTACTCTTATAGTATATTATGTTTTTTGTCCGTTTGCAGGTAAAAAAGTTAATAATTTAACAGAAATATCTGCAATTCCGTATCTATTGACCCCAATTAGAGTCTAAATAGAAATTATATAATTATATTTTTGTACTTTATGATATATATTTATGTGTATAAAAAAAGTTTTACGGCTTTGAAGCTTATCCGCTGCGTCACCGACTGCAAGACTACCTCGAATAAATATGTATGAGAGTTGTGAACTGAACTTTTGACGCGAATGAACGCGAACGAAGCGTATTTAAAAGAGTAGATCAAAAAGAACAGTTTTTATCACTTTTATAATAAATTTTCCTAAAATAAACACCTCTAGTCGCTTGCGTTTACCGTAAGCCATCACAAAATCCGGCAAACCGGGTGGTTAGGCGTTGGTGTTAAGCTTGGCAACTTGGCAAGCCATCGCAAGCATTTAAGCGGCCTATAATATTAATAGTGACAAGTGACAACTGACAGTACGTCACTTAAATGTATTCATCTGTATCCTGTATTTAAAATTTATCATAAAATAACAACTATGAAGTCATCAAGTCACCGATCGTCAATACATATTATTATTATATGTAACAACTAACAATGTGATTCAGTTCAGTCAGTTTCTAATAAGATATCTGAAAGAGCGGTCTTCCTTTAAAGTTTTGTAAAAACATTTATAAGTGTACAATTTATTTATTACCAAAAACAACAAATAAAGTTTATTTGTAATTTAATGTTCTTATAGTGTAGATCTTCTTTCTTATTATTTATTTCTGAAGTAAAACCGGTTTTTGTGGCCAAGTATTTGTTAACCAGTTTATCGTATTGTATTAATTGAGGAAAAGACCAATTACCACATGTGAAAAATAAAAAATGTCACTTAAATACTTGAATTTCTGCATTTTTCTATTGTTGAATTCCGTATATTCTGGAGATGGTAATAGTTTAGTTATTATATAGTATAACTTTGATAATAAATGTTTTATAAATATATTTTTTATTACCTTTTTTTTAGTTGGTGATAGATGTTCTACAGAAGATGGGACTTCCAATGATGGGACCTGCAAATTAGTCTATGATTGTCCGGTTGCTGTAAGGTCAGTTTTCTGATAATTTTATTGCTGGGTACTTAAAAAACAATCTTTTTATTTATATGAAAAATATAAAATATACATATAAATTTACATACTTAGTCTTGCCATAAATATTATTAAAAGATTTTTTCTGTATGTATCTATTACTATTACAATATGTTAGTTTAATACATGAATCATTAAAAATATATACAGTTGTTTCTAACCAAAGGTGAATTGTATGGATAGAGCTTTATGACCCTGCCCCTAGGCTTGCTGAAAGGAACATTCTTGTTTATTGAACATTGTGTCATTAAGAAGCTCAACTACATTCTCAAGAATGGTATTGTGATACACTTGTGCAAATGATTGAAGTTGAATCTTTATCATAAAAATATAGCTTAATTTCTTAACTAAAAAAATCTCATCCATAAACAATTTTTTTCTGTGAGCTTTGGTTACCACTTAAGTAGTTATTTAGCCTTTACCAGTATATTATTTTTTTAATTATCAGTTAAGAAATGTGTGTATCTTTTATAGTTTGTGAGTCAAAAGCCATCTTCTAAAATACGGGACATGGTTCTAGGAGTTTTCTTATGACCCGAGAATAAATATTTTACTTTCGGACAGGATTTCTTTGAATTGTTGCTTTGATCTGCATTTTTGTCCTAACAATATGTGGATTGCTGGATTTTTTTCTACAAACAGAGAGATTTGACTAATACCAAGTGTATGGAGGATTTTAATAACTATTTGGCTCCATACCTACTGTATGTTATGCAATCACAGCGATTCGGTCCTCTTTATCTCCCTGCTCTATTTTAATATCACAAAAAAATTAGACTATATTGCTGCGAAAATAAGAAAAACTATGAATGATCATTCAAATAGTCCCAATACATAAGTATTATTTTGTTTGTTTTTGACTTTAACAGTATTTAGGCCAGACTAAAAATACACATATATGAAATATTTGAACATAACCTGTTTCATTGGTTACTTGTTTCTTCTTCTCTGATCAATTTCGTACTCTGGATCTCAATAAATGTAATAGCATTTATTGAGCCTTTTAACGGTTATAGTACTTTACAGTTAAGTAACTAGTATTATACAGACAATTTGTTACATAGTTATATATATATTGAATAGTGGTATTGAGTAGTTATAGTATATTATTTATAAGAAATTAACAAAACAACCTTTTCACAGGCTCATTCAAGATTCAGGAAATCATCCATTTCGCAGATGTGGTTTCCGAAGTTTAACAGAAATAATCTGCTGTCCATTAAAAGCATATGAAGTTAAATCTACTACAACAAAACCAACACCTACTCCTACAGATAAATTTGGTATAACTATATATATTTAATATTTATCAATTTTGTTCCTTTTCAATAATAAAAATAATATAACAAACATCTATAACATAATGAGGTTGTCGTGACTCAGGGCCACAAGGGTGATACTGTAAATGCATTGATTCTGGGTTCAATTCCCACTTGAGGAAATTAAATATTTAATATTTTCATTTCCTTACGCTGGTAACTGTGTGCAAAAGCACTGTTGAGTTCCACCAATACCTCAAGAATGTGGCAAAGCAAGTGGGGACCAGAAGTGTCTTATTGGGCATGAAGTATCCTAACACTAGATTCCCTTGGGCTCCTCTGATATGTGGGGAATACTGCATGAAGCTCAAATCTTCTTCCTTACCTAATACAATAATATAGAGTCAATTTTACACTTTCTGTATTATTTATCTATTCACCAAAACATGCAAAATGGAAATAATTTATTTCCTCAAGTGGGAATTGCATGCACAGTTAGATGTTGTCATCTCCTCTCCCCATCCTAATTTATATTTCTCATATTATGTCATGTTACCTTACTGTATATTTGTTTCACAGGTGAAACACCCATTGAGTCTTTGCGAATTGCCGATAAAGGTTTGATAATTGATAATTTTTTATTTATTTAATTATTTTAATATATATAACATAGACTATTTTACTGTGTATTTACTATTTGTATTGTTATTTATAATGTTAAAAAAATATTTAAATATAATCTATGACTGATTCTGAGACTGATTTAATTAATTTTATTATAGAATGTCAAAAGATTGTGAGCACAAATCAACCTCCTTTGAATTTACATATAATTGGCGGTGACACAGTTTCTGCTGGGGAGTTTCCACATATGGTAATTATTACAATATTTTCTTTTTTTTTTCAGCTCCTAGAGGGGTATACAGAGGAAATGTTGTGTGTGTTGGGTGTTAAGACACTTTGTACCAAAAATTCGGCAAAAAAATATGTACAATTTCGCAGATCGTGGCTGCCAAATTTGCGAAGTTTCTTCGTGTTACCAGAACGAAGAAATGAAAATATTAATAAATATTTTTTCTATGTTCCGATCCGACAACCATCACGTTTACAGTTATACGCTTGAGCTAGTGCACCACGGCGGCCTTAATAATTTATAACTTTATAATTAACTGACAAGCAAGGGTCACAACGTTCTTAAACTTTCCCTGGTAATCTTATCAATTTCTGTGTCACAAAGGTTGCTTTATCTTTGCAATATTTTTTTCGAATACTATTTATGTATATGCAAATTTGTTTCATAATATTAAAAAGTTTTGAGTTTTTCCTATAATGATAATTTATTCTTGATAATACTACGTTTTCCCCATTAATTATACAAAAAATGTACAATATGATAAACCAGAAATGTATGACCTAGTATGCTATGATGGAGGTTGTAGTGACGTGGCATAGCGTGTGACTGTAAGCGCATCGGTTGTGGGGTTGATTTCGTCATTTCCTCGTTCCGATAACAAGACGAAAAGCGTAATTGAGTTCGGCACTCACTTACTCAACTCAAAACGTGAAGTTCCGAAAATTCGAAAAGATCCGAAAAGTAGGGAATGGAGTGATTTAACAGGAGATTACCTGCTTTATGATACTAAAATAAAAATATAGGCATACAACGTAAAATCGTGTAACTATTTAAAAATAAATATTTACAACAATTGTTAATTAGAGCTTTCGACACTTGTTATTTTTTATTTTATCCGTTGTTTAATGACATAATTGATTTGCGAAGATTTCTAAGTTATATTTGTTCTACATAGAAATATAGATTTTAAAGGTTGTCGTAACGCAGCGTCTGACTGAAAACGCAATCGTTGTGGGTTTCACTCCACTCGGGGAATTCAATATTTTCATTTCTTTCCTCTTTTGAGACTTCTGCCAATCAATACGCACAATCTTTAATTCGGATGGAAAGTGGTCAACGGAGAGTTTTAACACTAGACTCTCTTTGCCTAACCATATACGGGATAAACCGTGAAGATATATAGATTTTACATGTCTAATTCAGGTCGCACTTGGCTATGAACGTACAGATGGATACGAGTTCCTTTGCGGCGGGTCCCTGGTGTCGGACACTTACGTCCTTACCGCTGCTCATTGCGTTGACACCTTAGATCAGTAAGTACAACTATGTATATACAACCTTAAGGCTGTTCTAAGTTTTCACATTGAAATCACAAATAACATCATATACTAGCGTCCTATGTTCAAAATCAATCCAACTATTAAGTATTTTAACTTATTGAACTTTATCACAAACATGATATTATGCTAATTGAAATCTAATACTCACTTATTACCTAGCTTGAAAGTTATGATTATTAAAGAGGCCAGTCGTGGCGCAGAGGCACAGTGTGACTGTAAACCGACTGGTTGTAGCATCGATTCCCACTCGAGGTTATGAAATATTTATTCAAACATATATTTCTTGACTCTAGTTTCGATGCAAAGCGCGGCGCCTTTTGTTACTGTTTTTGTTTTTTGTGTTTAAGTTCTTTTTTTTAAACTAGCTATAGATATCCATGTGAAACATAAATGATAATCATAATTTTAACTATAGTGTGTTATACAGCATCTAAGTGTAAACGTGACGGTTGTAGGGTTGATTTTTTTTTGTGGGAATTAATTATTTATTTCCTTGCTCACAAAGCGTTTACTTCCGCCGATCCACAAGCAACGTCAAAAATAGGATATTTCGTGGGAAACGAAGTGTTTTTCAATACGTTCTGAGTGCCTGTAAAAAAAACATATATTTATATATTTTTTCAGAGTGAAGCCGAGTATCGCGCGTATGGGTGTCATTGAAATCGGCGGGCGAGATTTCACGAAGGAGTCCGACGTGAGGATAGATCAAATAATAACGCACCCGTCATACATTAGGCGCACAAAGTATCACGATTTGGCCTTGCTCAAGTAATTTTATTTCACCATATCAATGTTAAATCATTATTAATTTGACTTTGTTGTTTGTTGGTAGGTATTACTAATTCGCCTAAGTTAAATAATATTTTAAAAAATTTCATACTACACATAAATTAAATGTGAATTGTGAAATATTGGTTAAATTACAGTTATTATATCAAAACAATTTAAAAAGTATGGATAATAGGACGAGAACGGCTTGTAATGCCACCGTGAGTTTTCACCAACATGTATATTTTGTATTATGTTATTGATATACGTCTATAGTCTCTGGCTACCCTGCTCTAAGCAGGATACAGCGTGAAGATAAAACAAAAGACACCTACTTATTGAAATAAAACTTATGTAGAGATAAAATAGGAATTACAGGTTATTTATTAGAAAAAAATATGACGCTGCTGTCGTGACGCATGCGATGGTTGTATGTTCAAATTTGACTCGAGGAAAAGTTTGTGTTTAAAATTTAGTCTTTTCCTTGTGGAGATTAGACGAAAAAATGTATAAACCGAATACGCAAAAAAAAAACTATTTACTTTGTTAGTAATAAAATGAATCATAAATAATTATTTAAGCAATTGCTTATATGTATAAACAAAACGTTTTAAATATTGCTCATGAACAAGCAAACTATAAATATGATATACCTAAACAAAAAAAGTCAATTTATTGTCTTATTTACACATAATATTAAATTAACATTTATAATTGTTAAACATAATGAAATTAATTATTATTTCTTAAATTATCCTTCTGTCGGGAATTCCTCGTATATATTGTGTTTAACTTCCTTATAGGTTGGAAGCCCCAGTGACGTTTTCGATGGAAATAAAACCGATTTGTTTATATACGAAAGATGATAACCCTATAAAGCCGTTAATTATTACGGGATGGGGTAAAACCAGCAATACTCGTAAGTACATTTTACGAATTCGGTATGCTGGTTAAAACTTGAACAAAGTAAATTTATCAATATATTTTCTGCTAATTCCAAAGATATTGCTTACTGATATGGTCCTCGTGGGCCAGAGTATGATGTGGGTTCGATTCCTACTCAGGCAATTTAATATTTTAATTTCCTCGCCTTGGTAACAAAATCTCTCGAATCTCGGCAGTGCGTGAGGAGTTGAGTGTTTAACACTAAGTAAGGGATACAATATGATGTTAAATAAAATAATTTTGACATTCTCTAAGGCTCCTCTACGCGTTGGACCTGTGTCCCCACGAATGTCCTCCCGGGCTCAAGATTCGGGAATTATGAAAGATCGATCGATCAACTTCACGCTCTATCCCGCACACA
>FAPJ01002681.1:0-10663 GCA_001485985.1 Heliconius ethilla aerotome | reverse complement strand
GTGATAGACTATACATTTTTTTTTTAATTTCACACATTTTTCAGTACTTAGTAGACGGGTACAGGGACAGGGCAGACAGAGCAAACCTGGGAACCTAGTGTTAAGATACACCGTTACCCTTCAGGCACCTCCGTTCTCCACTTTCCGCAAAATTCCGAAGGCATTGTAGAGAAGGAGGGAAAAAAATGTTAAATATTTCCTCGAGTGGGTATCGAACCTATAGTCGCACTCGTGCACTCATGCACCGCGATCGGTCTCAATTTAAACCAACATTTACAAGTAAATATTTCTCATATTTAGAACTAAACTGTTTCAACAACTAGACACGAGACACTGACACCATCGTAACTGTAGTTCAATTGAGTAAAATATAAATGGCTTGTATTTAGTTTGTCGTTTACATTGTGACTGGCGTGTGGCATTCAAAATGTCCTCGTCGAGTTTTTGGAGTTATAAATCGTTATAACACAGTTATACTCGTATATATTGAAGCCGGTACAAGCTTTGTTTAGAGTCTTTGTAGGAATATTTTGTATGTCGATTAAAAATTATGTAAATAGAAAATTATATGTTGTGAAGTATATCGTCGGCCTTGAGTTCCGATTCCAATGCCTCGGAAATTCGGTGGAAAGTGGGGAACGGAGTGTGTTAGCACTAGGTTTCTTAGGTGAGATTGAAAAAAAGAAAAAAAAAATCTGTATACATAAACAGTTTTGGGTTTACCTAAGTCTTAGTTTATATACTTAATTGGAATTATTAATAAATATTGTTTAAGTCAAGATTTTAATGTTGAGTTGCGTATATAATATGCGTTTTTCTTCTCTAAGGTTACAATGTTTATAGCCACGAAAAATAAAAAAAATATCTGCCAACTAAAAATATTGTAACGTATAAGGTAATACATGTATAATACTTTTATCGCGTTACTTTAAAAACTTAATTATTAAGACTAATATGAACTACTATAAAAATGCAAGAAAAAAAATGTGAAGCTAAGAGATACTAAATAAGATATTTAGACAGATCTTGGAAAGAATTTAAAAGATAGGACTTAGACGCTAATTGTTATTGTCACTCGATATTATCTCACGAGTATTTGTAATTGTAATGACGAGAATTGTAATTTGGTTTACTTTCTTTATTAATTAAAATAATTGTAATGAAAGCCCTCATGCCACAGGGACACAGGTGTGGCCTGGTAACGCGGCAATCGTGGGTTCGATCCCCACTCGATGGCACGAATTATTATTCATTAATATTTTCATTTCCTCACTCTGGCAGTACTCAACGATAGGCAATATCCCAAAAAAATCGCTGAAAAATGGGGGGTGGAGTGTCATAACACTAGGTTCCCTGTGTCTACCCTGCTATTTGCTGGAAACAGCGTAAAGCTATTTTTTGATTAAAAAAAAAAGAGTTTATCCTGAGTCACAATACATCACTTCTAGTTCCTAAAATATCTATTAAATAGATTAATATGTAATTCTAATGTATACTAAAGCATGTTTCATTATGTATAACTTGGCCAGTGGCATTTGCTAGTATATTATTTACTAGTTAACGCTCTTGCGAATTCTGTCTGAGTGTTTGTTTGTCGACCGTTCTAGAAGCTTACCGAACAAATAAACTATTTACTCTATGTATATATATAACATATATTGTGAACCAAATTATATTATATCAAAATGTCAAAAGGTTATTTTATAATTTAATTCTTATCAAATTTAAGTATGATGATGGATGGCCAGTCGTGGCACATGGGGTGCAGTTCCTCTAGATTTCAAGGGATTGGGGAACAGGCTAGACGAGGCCAGACGAGGTGCAGTCAACATGCAATGCCTCGGCGGAAAGTGGGGAATGGAGTGTCTTCCCACTACATGCCCTGCCACCCTGCCGCGTGAAGCTGATAAAAAAAAGTTTTCCAATGTAAAATATAGTTATTTATAATTATATTTAATGTAAATTGATCGTTTTTTGCCTAAAATATATTTTGGTTGTTGCAGTACAAAATAGATATTGATATTTAGGTTACATATAACAATAAAGATTTAAGAGTGAAAACAATATTGTAAATAAACATATTATTTAATTTTACGAAGGTCCCCACTCAATGAATTTAGATTTGTTATGGAGTTATCCAATTTCTAAAGTTTGTTTTTGGGATCAAGGATACGATACCAGAGAATTAAATTTTTGATTAATTTATTTAAATTACTCTAGTGTCTACGAGAGGCTTGGTAGTGTTGTGTATAGTTTGTTAATTTACAAATTAATAGTCAAATTATTACCAAGCTATTATTATATGTTTTTGGTATCTCACCCCATTCTCGGCCACGTTGCAAGTCTGTCGTTATTTTTATGGATAGATCTCCATTGATTTTAGAGACATTGGTATTTCCTTACTCTCTATTAATTATCACCATAATAAAAAAATATATTTACATCTAACGTACTAAGTTTAGTGGTGTACTGGTGAGTAGCAACTTTACGATTCTTTCGTTTTTAGAGCGCAAAGAACACTTTTTATAACTCTCTCTTTTGGTTTTTTTTATATTTCAGTATAGAATACCACATAGGTACATACCATCGATGCACAATGGGATCGTGTAAGACTGTAAACACGACGTTTGCGGGTTCGATTAGGATAATGGTGGTATTCAAACTATTTTTATTTTTCATTCTGATAAGACAGAATATGATATCATCTTGAATTTTGACGGAAAAAAATAGAGCGAAGAATAATAATAATAGTAATAGAGCGAAGCTCGATCGAAACAATAGTCAATGTCCACCGAATTCTGGAGGTATTGCGTGTTGAGTGGCGGTACTCAACGCCACGGTTTGTCTTCTGTGCACATGCGCCACGACTGGCTTCTATTCTCTTACTACATGGTCACTAATAATTAAACCACATACAGTTACATTAGTTTCATGACGAAAACATGAAGCTATTAAATACACATATATTAATTTACCTATTATGTATTTACGTTATTTTATATCACATATTATTATTATAGTGTTTTTACATGTGTTTCATCCTACCAAATAGAAATAACTAACAGTTACGTAAGACATGACCCATTCTGAGGTAACTCTATCCGTAAATAAATATTTGTAAAATAATCTAAAAACTTTTACTTTACGCAATATATTACAAATGTAAAATAATAATATTATTTATTCATTTTGAAAACGTGGTCAAAGTGCTCAAAAATTATACGCTCGAACATCACGACAACTGCTTGACCCATTTCTACGTAGTGTACATTTTCACTAATTACCTTTCTGATATTATGAGTTATAAAAATATTATTCTACATTAAATCTTTAAAATTTCTGCACGTTTTTCTGAAAAAAATAGCAAAATTTATTTATTTTTTCCGTTGAAATTATTTATTTTATTTTTTTAATATATTTTTTATGCAATATAGAAATGTATATAGAGAATATTATAGTTATATGATATTTAATAAATATATTAGGTTATATGTATATTATATAGATTTACATATAACATTTTTCAACATCTACATAAATAAAACAGCGTAAGTTGGCGCCAATCTGGAAGTTCCTCATAGGCCCCTTGTCTAAGGAATAGGCAAGATGTGGATGGCACTGATAGTGTATCTGGCTTGGTGCAGGATAGGCAGAGGGAGCCTATTGTTAAGAATCTCCGCTCTCCATTTGATATATTTCACTAGAAAGTGGATATGGTCAATTGTAACTATGGTCTTGCTCTAAACGCCGCGATAATTTGAAATCCGTAAAACAATCTATACGATAACGATAGGCAGGGAAGAATTTTCCCATAGAAAGAGTGCGTGCTGCTATTGATAACTTGCCTCAACTTATATTTATTAGAGGCATAGTGTTGAACCTGTGTCCCCTTGCAAACCTTCAAATCCTTGATGGAAAAAAATATAAAAATGTGAAATTCTCTTGTTTAATAAAAGTATATGAACATAATATATTTGAAAATATGTTTCAAATTTTTGTACATAAATGTTGAAAGGAAATTACACTCCATTGAAAAGCATCTATAAAAAACTTGTTAGGCCTTGATTGGACGCGTAAAGTTAATTTCGTGAGGGTCCAATTTTTAACCAATTTCTAAAAAGCTAAATTCCAAACACGTTTGCCTTACAAAAATATTTAAATATATTATTATACTAGTGGTTCATTCTATCTCCACTTGAGTTCTCATTAATACCACTTCCGTTTCCCACTTTCCGCCGAATTTTGTAGGCATTGACTATTGAGTGGCGGAACTCAACACCGTGGTTTGCTACATTACTACTTAAAGGCCAGTCGTGGCGCATTGTGTGACTGTAAAATCGATTGATTGTGGGTTCGATTCCCACTCGAGGAAATAAAATAATTATTTAAATTTATATTTTCATTTCTTCACTCTGGGATCGAGGCGAAGCGAATACTAAGTTCCCTCTGCCTACCCTACTGTGTGCGGGATACAGCGTGAAGCTCATAAAAAAAATTGTCTTAAATAGTGAGCTTTTTATACCTCCGTGTTTTTCTTAGAAACAAAATATAAAATGTTAAACGAAACCGATCTTGTGGTTTTCGTAAACAAGATATATAAAAGGCATTTGACGTTTAGATATTTATAGCGCTGATTTCAAATCCCATCTCGACCGCGTCATTTGTACTCGTAATTCATGTTGTGTCACTTTTCACCCTCAACACAAAGAATCCTTAGAACAAAATATAGGTGAAAAGCTGGCTTTTTGCTAAAGGAAATTTAGATATGATTTCTTCATTGAAATTCTCAATTTCTATTCATATTGTTTTTGCTTAAAAATTTTAAGTTTATAAAAGGGACACTGAAACATAATTATATTACAATTAATATTCCATAAATTTATTCATATTGATTTAATAAATTAGTATACGTCACAATTTACTTTAGATCTGTTCGTCATAGTTTACATAAGATATTTAGATTTGATGTGTTCTGCCATATTTATATAGGATAGACTTAGCAAAGAAAAGCCTTGACGTCTGGATCTTAATGACAATCAAATTTAAATAAATAAAAAGAAATAGGTAATATATATCTACGTAAATAACTTACTTTAAAAAATTCTTAGGATAGAGTCGCTGCAATCATAATGAATATGTGTCCTTTCCAAAAATTTCATTTCATATTGCATGAACATAAATGGATAAATTAATTTTTTTACATAAATGTTTGTGAAAATGATAATAGTTCTATTTTCACGCAGAATCTACTGAACGGATTTAGAAATGTTTTTACAATGTCAGCTTATATATCAGAATAATGTATAGGCTACAATTTATGTAAAGGCTATAGTATAATAATAAATTTAAGCGGGCGAAGCCTCGTTTTAATCGCTACTCATCTATAAATTAAAATTCTTCTTTTATGTTTTGTAGGTGAACTCATAGCTTCAACTAGAACTTATGATGAAGATACTAATTCTTTTTTACTTAAATAAAAAAAAAATGTAGTTTGAATTCATAACCATTGAGTAATGATAAAAAAATGTATCACCAAACTTTAAATATCAATATCACAAACAATACCATACATATGCTTTACGCGTAAATATGTGCTATAATAAATGACAAGTATAATATTTGCATAATAAACTTTATTTAACTCGATGTGTTATAATATTACTTTGATAATGATTTTCGATAAATAAGTGTCGATAACAACATGTTGATATTGTTAAATGCGAAACTTAGTATACTCGTATAATATACATGTTATACATTTTTTTTATAGCAAAGACAAGGCAAACGAGCGTACTGGGCACTTGATCGTAAATAACCACCGCCACCTACGACCCCAAGCATCACCAGAGGAGCTAAAGGTGCGTTGCTGGCCCATAAGGTGGGAGATAGACGCGGTTTCTGAAGGTATTTCCGCTTGTGACGTACTGTGCGGTTAGAAAATTCAGCGGTAGGTATCAGTTAAAATATAGAACATTCTTCATGATAAATGCAATAATTAAAAATGAAAAAGAAGCAAGCAAGGAGCCTAATTACTGTCAAGCCTTTCACTGGGGCCCTTACGGTTCGAGCGGATCTACATTGTAAGATAGTTCAGATGGTTCAAGGTGGGGTGCACCAGGCTAAAGGTGAGAACAGTACTCCGTACGATGCCGAATCTGGGCCCTACACAAGGCCAGTTGGTGTTTTGGCGTGAAGTAATATGTCGCTCTGCCAATGACCCCAGTTTGGCATTGCTTTGCGGATGATCGCGATACTGGCAGTCACTCGAAACTCTAAAGCCTAATGTGTTGATACTGGACTGGACTGGAGTGTTTCAAAAACTGATGACATGAGAAATGTGTAAAGTTTTTCCTAAAGATTAACGCGCAAACTTATGTCCTTTTAAGGTTTGAATTAAATTGAATCAGTCTCCTTTCACCCCCATAAGGGATCATTCCCGAGGATGCCTCAACAGAAGATACAAGCTCATTTCGGTGTTCACGGGAATGTATTCGGAGCAGAAAAATTGACAGCGATGCTGCTGAAAAGCTGACGATCCACTTACATAAATTCTCTGGAAGCCCGTAATATGAAAGTTTCGAAAACCTTCGCTATGTCCAAATTAATTATTACTTTATGGTATTAATATAACGTTCCATGCCTTGCAGCACTACTAAACCATTATGTTTTAGTACTTTGTAAATAACTATATTCACTTGAAAAAATACAAATCATTTATTAAAACTTAAGTTGCTTGAGGATAGCATGCCTTTGTAGCGCTTGTTGTCAAACGAAAACGTTAGCTGTACTGCGAGTAAGTTGACCGCTACTAAGCGACTGTCGTAACTACTATTTTATAGAAGACTTGAATATTTTATAACTATTTACTGTTCTATGACTAATTACAGTTAATTATAAGTTAATTATATTTAAAAAAAATAACACGTATAATATTATAAAATTAAATGTACAACACAGTACACACACATTGATAATGAAATTATCTAAAAAAAGCTTAAACACACCTATCAACAATCAAATTATAAACACGCCGACGAAGCCGCCAAATGAATATTAGCTGTGATAGCACCCGCATCGCGTAACGCGTTAAGCCGCAAACGGGGCCTAGTATTTGTCAAAATGTAATGTGAAATTTATCCAAAGGCTATTTGGATCTGTTACCAACAATGGCGATACGCTTTATTTTTAAGCCAGGATTTCCATCGATATTTCACAATGATACGCAAAATAATTGCGATGAATGATACAGGTGTGCGGATATTGATATAGATTTTTTTTGAGGCCAGTCGTGGCGTGTAAACGCTATCGGATGTAGGTTCGATTCCCATTCGAGGAAATTTCTGATAGCCAGGCAAAAGCTCAGCGTTGAGTTCCGCAACTCAACACATAATGAGAGAATCTGGACAGAGAATAGAAGTGTGTTAAAAGGATTAGAGCGTCTTAACACTAGGTCCCAGGCTCTCTTCGCCTACCCTGCTATGTGCGGGCTAAAAAAACTTTTTTAATATTAAAAACATGATTTTATATATTTTTTAGAATATTCCGCTCATTTGGTGATATATTAAAATATTGCAGGATATTCAAAATTTTGTAAATACTTAAATAGGTTTCAACAACATTGTTGCACCAAATGAGCGATAAATTAGGTCCTTACATATGAAATTGGCGTTTTGTCGTACTGGCCACTTTAATCACAAATTTCTCCTCTTTGGTTAGGAATTTTAATTTAAAAAATTATAAATGATACATAAAATAACGTGAAGTTTTTTATAGCAGCCATGGCAGTTTTATAAATTTACTTTTAAAGTCATTTGAAGTAACGAAATTTATAATTCAAAATACTTTTAACGAATGGGGGCCGTATAAAATAAATCTACCCAAACTTAAAATCAACACAAAATTCTCTTAGTTAAGGCTTATTGAACAAAATAAGAAAGTTTTGCCGGACGTTATCTGAAAATTTTGAGATCTTATAAGTAAATGAGAGAGAACTTCGCTCTAGTAATTGTGTTCTCAGGATGAACGTGTAAACAATGTTTTAGGGTAACAAATTTAAAACTTTATTCATTTTAAAAATATGACGTCGTCTAGCGTCGGATTTTTTAGAAAATTATGCAATTTAACTTGAAATTTGAAATAAATTTGAGTTTTAACCTAATAAATGTCTATATTTTTAAAGAAATATTCGTATTTTAGAGTGTACTACAAACGTCTATGTATTTGTGTCATTGTGAACCCTAGATAGGAAACCCTCTGGTATTCTCTATTTTTTCTTTGGAATAAGGAATTTAAAGATATACTTCTTTTTATAATTATACATGTATCATTAAATTTTTTCTCTCATTTGAAATAATTTTACGTGGTTCATATGGGTAATTGGTAAATAATGTTCCACGTTCAGGACCTTTTGTATGTGGTCAATAATATTTTTTCTTAAATCTTGCGAGTATATGTCTGTTTCGTTATTTTACAAGTAATATTTTCATCTGAGGCATACTTATGCCTTTAGTACTTACTGAAGTTATTGATATTATATAGATAACTATTTTTTATTTCATCTTTTATTGAAAATATAATACGAATCTATAAGAATCATTAATATATTTTAAAATGATATCCTCCCAAACTCAAATATAAAGGTGACGGAAAACTAACCCGTCTAATCGACGAGCAAAGTTTCAAGTAGCTCAAAAACTATGACACTTATCTTTTGGGTGCATGCACCACCGTAAAAGTTGGCTGACTTACCCTACAAACTCATTCGAGTCGACGAAGGTTATTCATATAGGGTTAAAGTCATTTAGGGTTAATATACATAAATAATATGATTTATATAAAAAACAGACAGCGCAAAAGAATACAGCGATACTAAATCAACCAATTTTTTTTTTATTTACTTATTTTATTAGAAAAAATAAAAGATTTAGTTGATTACACAAAACTACGGAAATCCAGCCATATATGTATCGCATATTTTTTTTGTAGGTTTTTTAAGATATAGAAATTTCATTATACATTTTTTTTCTACTTATTTTACTCTGATAAATTTAGGATACATATTGTTTTCAAAATATGGAGCTGCAATGTTTAATTCTTCTTTATATTAAACGAATATACAAGCGTCGTAACATGGCTGTGTTCACAAAATATGTTTTTTAATCCCGAATGGTTTTCTGTCACATTAGAATATATATTTTTCAATTCTAACTCTTCTAAATAATTCTAAAAATATAAAGGAAATAATAATATTATATAAAACACAAGTTTAAGTAAAAATATTTTTAACGAGCTTGCATGTAGTTTTGAGTATGACATTGCAAGAAGCGATGTGTAGATCTGAGTTAAGCTGCGGGCGATTTACTTTACTCTGTGCGGGTATAATGATGAAAAGTAAATCTTTATGAATCTAAGTTAAATAATTACTTCTTAGAAAACATATATAAATTTTAACGTACCAGGAATCATTTTTCAATTTTTATACGTTTTTTGAAAAAAAAAATTTTTTTCCTAATTTCCTTCCCATGTCGGATTATACTTTAAAAATATAAAATATAACTTATACAATTTTAAAGGCGACCGTAATATTATGGATTGTATATAGCATGTTTTTTATCAGTTAACTATGGTTACGTATACGTTTGTCAACTAGAATAGAAAAATGATAATAAATAAATATAATATTTTCCCTTAGACAACGAACCCACTAGTATAACTTTCCCACAGTGCCACAATAACCAAAGTACATACATACAATTAGAGACCTTCTGTCACCATGTGTGATGCAATTCATCAGCTTAATGGCTACATTTTAGGTCTCAGCAATCAATATGTCTAATCAGGTGGCGTGTACAATGTTAAGTGACACTTGTCATCCTTCGTAGATGCTAGCAGATAAATGATATTAGTATTACAGCTGACGGGTTAGCATTAGTTACGTATTTTTAGTGAATGTATATATATATAGAATAGGTTTAGTTAATTTGTTCTCGTATTTAGCGGAGTAGTAAGCTGGTGCTAAAACAATCTGTTCTTAATTTTCCGAAAATAGTTAAATTATGTATCTATTTTAGATATGGCCGGGTGGGATTTGGCTCATAACTATTACATTTATCATACACTTTTTACTTTCAACAGGCGCAAACATCAAGATTTTATAAAAATGGCGCACTTTGCCTCGACCAGAGCAAAGAAATGAAAATATTTTATACTTATTTTCCTCGAGTGGAGATCGAACTCACAACCAGTCGAGTTCGCAATAGCATGCCTGTACTCCAACGCCTCGACTGGCCTCATTGCATTAAAAAACGTTCTTACAGAAAGTACGGACTATGCAGAACCACAAATGCACTAAACGCCACTAAAGTTTTAAATAGAACAAACAAATATAAGGACAAGAAAAATCCAATGTTTCAAGTACTACAGCCATTCGAAATCTTCAAAGTATTTTCTTTAGTATTCACTTTAAATTGGCTACGGTTTTTAAATTCTTACTCAGTTAAATACTATATATATTATATAATAATAATATTCCTTTCAAATAATGTTAAGGACGGAGCTACGAGCTAATTTAATACTTTCCTAGCACAATTTTAGACTTAATTAAAATGTTATTTTTTATTCCAAGTGACATTTTGTTCTTTACGTTTTAAATGCGATATTTAAG
>FAPJ01002678.1:0-14414 GCA_001485985.1 Heliconius ethilla aerotome | reverse complement strand
CAAAATTGAGCTCAAAGATTTCACCTGAACAAACATACATACACTGCATGTCTGGGTATATGTGCTTCTTTGAAGATAGGTTTTTTTATTTATGCGACAGATCAGACGATAGTGGTACAAACAACTTAATAGAGTCAGATAAGTAACAACAAATTATAATATTCTTTTTACAAACATCTATAGCAGAAGTAATAACAAATATAGTGCATACATTTAATAACCTCCCTTATTTCTTACTTGCAGCTTTCTTTAATAAAAGACAGTGAAAACACAGGGTTTCTCCAGAAAGAACCCCATAACACCCACTCAGCGATCTCGTAAGGCAAGTACGTCCATTTAATACATTAGGTCAACTACCCTCGTTACAGCGAGCCCACTTAGCGATGGTCCTTCGGGACGACTTTATAGGCTACACGAATTTTGTTTTCTCGACAGAAGTAAACATTTAGGAGGTTTAATAGATCGTCGTGGCGCAGTGGGACAGGGTCTGTTGACGCGATGGTTCTTGGTACGAATAATATTCAGAAGAATGATTGTTTATTTTTTTCTGTCTTCCTCCTCTGGTACAGGAAAGACGTTGAGTTCTACCACTCAACGCGCAATGTCTTAAAAATTCGGATTAAAATAGGCAACGAAGTGTATTAACACTAAATTTAAAATAACAGTATGAATATTATTGTTTTCAAAATCAACCAAAATTGAAATAAACAGCCTCTTAGCCTACATATATTCTGTTTGACTAAAATACAACGCCTGCTTTTGTTTCGTCGTCGTCACGTCGCTGATACTTTGCATTATTTCTCCCACATCGAATTAATGTAGTTAATTTTACAGCTATACAAAAATAGTATTAAAAAAAAATATTTTTTTAGCTATTTCTATACTACATACAGCAGGATCGGCAGAAGGCACCAAGTGCCAAATAACTCAATCACTTATCCACTGCGCTATGATAACCTCGTTTAATTAGTTACTTAATTTTTAACACTATCTACAAGATATTTTACAAGCGAGATAAATATAACAAAACAAGAATCTCTAGAGGCATATCTACGCACATTATATAGACGAAAGACGCTAGCCGCCCGAGTCTCTCCAGCTTTATAGTCCACGTAATGTCTTCGTACTGACTTGGACGAAAGTGGATTATCCGATTTTCGTTTTTTTTTTAACAAAATACTTGATAATGGGAAAAAAAGCAAGTAAAGTCCATTTGTAGAGCAATGGAGAGTCAAGTGAATACGTTATAATTACAAGCGAGCAAATGGAAAGCACCTTTTAAAATGTTCATCTTAATAGTTAAGTTTTTAAAGTAATGTCTTATATATGCTATCGTGCCAATCGGGAAATCGGCAGACCAAAACGAAAATGGCAGGATTACAGGCCTGACTAGTGCAGAACAAGCCGATATAGGAAAAAGTAGAAAAACAGATGCGTGAAAAACCAACAATGGGACAGTACGGGCTAGTATCATAATAATATACCATCGTTTGATAATAGTTGCAAGCTACAACTAAGTTGGCTTCCCATAGCAATCAAATTTAAATATAAACTATCTAATAAAGCCGGTAGTGGAGGTTACAACCTCTACTAATTTCCAAACATATATACATATATACAAACAAAAACAATTATATGTTCAACAAAACAATACAGTCCAAGTGTAATTAAAGTGTATCTAATTATAGTCCAATTGCTTAATAGTCCGAATATCGCTTCACCCCTTTCCCTATCCAAACTGAGTGATCCAAACTGAGTGGTCATTACATTTATAATTGCTGTTTTAATATCCCAATTATAAAACACTTTCTTACGGCAGTGTCTCGGGGGTTTCGAGTTAGAGATATCCCCTCCCCCAAACATGGAGGTGGGCTGGGTGGTAAATAAATAGAACAATTCGCTGCAGTTAAATACCTGCTTTGTATATTCTTGGATTTTGGGGGATAATTTTAGAAAATTGTTTTTTAAAGGTTTTTTGGAATAATTATAATGTTTGTAATTATATTTTTGAAACATAAATATCACGTTTTTTGCGAACCATAAAAAGTTTAAACTAGTCTACGGAAAAAAGATAAAAACATGAAAGGATTCAATCTTTTTTAACATCATCTAACAATTAATTACGACGTTTTTTATTAAAGTCGCCAAAATGATAGTTTAAACGGTAGGTATATAAGTCTCAAGCAAAATAATCTCAAGTATTATCTATAATTAATAAAAAAAAAAACCAAAACAAGTTAATTTAACAAATCTAACAAGTGAACTGACTAATCTACACCAACCGCATAAGAATTAAACAGTTGCAACCGAGCAGCCAAGAGCAAGACTCAGAGCATAGTAAATGGATTAATTAAAGACTAATATAAATCGGAAACTTTTCATTCCACCTACATATTTGTTGACGCGTGCTCAGGCTTGGAAGTCAGGTGAATTGGGTATTTGTTCCACTGAAGTATTTGTGATCGTTTTGTATTAGAAAATGATTACATGATACAGTTGCTTAGCTACACTAGTAGTTCAGTGGATAGTTAACTAATCATATTCATCGTCATCGGAATGCGACCGGACGGACAGATGTTACACAGTTCATATTTATAAAACTAGATGCCACGACAAAATTGCCTATTATAGTTTCGATATATTGTAAGTCAGTTTGTTTAAAATTGTCTTAATGCTTGACCAGCCGAATCTAAAGCCGACTTCGAAAACGGAAGTTATTCGTTTGTTACATACATAAATGTATGTGAGATAGGTTCTATTTAGGCTTTAAGTGTACCAATAAAAAGACAATACTTTTTTTATTTAAATAAAATATATTTCAACACATGGAACAGTCGTCAAAATCGGTTCAGTAGTTTTCATATGTCTATTGGCAAGGAATAAATGATATTAATTAAAAAAGAGGTAATTATGATGCTATGGATCAAGCGTCTGAATCGAAACGCGAAGATTGTAGATTCGATATACAAACTTTTTAATGTCCCGCTCTGAGAACAAAGTGTGGCGTTAAGTTCCGCAATTTAACACACAAAGTGTCGAATCGAGAAGGGATGGGGTACTGACTAGAGAATGGAGGAGTCTTACACTAAATTGAGTCCCTGTCTTCCCTGCTATATAAATGCCACTTTATTATTCGAACAAGTCGCGGCAGGTGAGTACAAACTATTACCAGTTAATAATTACTAGGTACATTACGTAAATAAAGTAAGAACAGCCACATGACCTATTTCACAGATACAATCACCGGCCTCGGTAGCGCAGTAGGCAGCGCGTAAGTCTCATAATCTTAAGGTCGTGAGTTCGATCCTCACCCGGGGCAATGTTATTTTTTAAATTTATTTTTTATAGTTTAATTAACTTTTAATTTTATAACTGATTTATTTTTAAAAATATATATTTCTATAATTTTTGAAGAACGAACGAACTTAACCAGCTTAAAATATCTAAAAAAAAAAATGAATTGCTTAAGAACTATTTATTCTGTATTTTTTACAAATTTTATAGGTTATAGGTATATTTTTATTTTAATCTATCAACGTAAGCTTTATTTTAATTTCTCTCTGTCGATGTCGGTCTGTTTGTCTGTGCCCTCGAGCATGCCAGCCAGTATTAGTATTTAGATTCAGTTTTCACTGTTCAACTTTTGCATACTTCCCTTAACATTGAGTGTTTGATTTATTTCTATTGGTTCAGAAATAAAAAAGTTTTAACAATATACAAGAGCTGGCGAAACTGTTGCTAATGTATAAATGATATCTACTATTATCTTGAAAATGATATTGTTATTAGAAGCCGAAATTACTTCGGACTCGAACCCACAACCATCATTTTTCCTTTAATATTCTAGTAAAAAGTAAGAATACATACAAAAGATGTAAGAAATGCGAGCGTCGCGGTTTTTCAGCTTACAAGAACGGATCCCACATAAATCAAAACGGGTGAACTAAGAATAGTAAATATTTTATTGAACGAAAATGTTAACGAATGAGTATTCTATTCAGAACTTATGATAAATTTGTATATATACATAACAGTATACTAAACTTAACTGACCTGAGTAACCTTCATTTTTTTCAGCTTCACGCTGTATCCCTCATATAGCAGGATAGACAGAAGAACCATGTGGAGACACTCCGCTCTATATATTCAGCTCAAATAAACATTGTGTGCTGAGTGGTGTAACAAAGCCCTGCGTAAGTATCATTTACGAGTCGATGAGAAACTTTCAAAATATTTATTTTAACTTAATGAATGAATGAACCCGCTCCATCTCAGGAACATCCTATCACACTAAGTCTACTGCTGGTCATTATAGCGAAAGTTTACTCAGACTATTACAACTTTTGTGTTTCCGAGACTTGCGTAGTGAGGGCTTTTACAGAAACTTCTCTAGTAAAGTCATTATTACAGTTGTTATCAGTATTACAGTTATCGTTGATATACAGGGTGTATCGGGTGTGCGCCCTACTCTGCTATGTGAGTAGAACCGTGAAACTGTAATAATCAAACAATTTATCCTAAATATTATTATAAATAATATTTATAAAAACCGCGTATAGTTCAAGGAAATGAAGTAGTAATGTTCATTCTTCTATGATCTATATATGCTATATGTTATTTTGCTTCAGAGATATAACTTGGGAAGTAACAATAACAGGTCCTACTTAATCTACTTAACTTAACCAGACAAAAGACTTATATACAATAATTTGCACAAAAACAAAAACAACAAAACAAAAAAGATACTAATGTAAATTATAAAAAAATGACTCACCATGCCATTGTCCATGCCTCCATACGGCGACTGGTAACCAGCTTTTTCTGTGACTGTCAAAATAATAACCATTAATAATTTCCATAGATTTTATACGAAAAAAAATAAAAAACGCGTTCCTCGAGTGCAGTGAAACGTTATATTTACGTGTTACGCCATATTTGTTTTATATAAGACCATAAACTCATACACATTTACGTTTTATTTTAATTGTAGAACTTAAGTAAAGAATAAGTGAAGATATTTTAACACTAGGTTTTATCTACGCCTACACATAGAACCTAGGTTGAGAGATAACCAGCGAAACCAGGTTTGAAGCATTAAAGCATAATACTCCCTAGTTTATGAAGCCGCCGAGGTCTGGTGACGAGGCAAAGCGCTGTGCTGAGTTCCGCCGTTCAACACGCAATGCCTCCTGAATTCGACGTAAAGTGGGAAACGGAAATGTCTTCATGAAAACGTAGTGTCTTAACACTATTTTCCCATATGCCTCTGCCTCCTCTGCTATGTGCTAGACACAGCGTGATATTTTTTTTACTTACGTTGGAATAATTATAACGTTTATGAAGATATATTGAAAACTTTGCGAAATGTGACGTTTCATTTATCTTTTGATACCTAGAACTTAGTTATTTCAGGCCAAAATGAAGGAAGAAGTGTCTAGACAATAATTTCTCTCGTTAACTCTAATAGAATCATCGTAACTTTTTACATAATATAAATGAATATTGAATACCAACCAAAAAGTACCGAGCCATTCTACGTACTAAACAATAGGGTATTTCACGAAACAATGCGAGATAAACCGTCCTGTAATAGGATACGATTAACCTTATTCCTTCACAGTACGTACTGTAAAGGAGAATTATTAATTTACTTCATAATAGCTCGCTACCCAAAATGTAAGTCAATTATTCTGTGCACAATAATGTTGTTTGTACAATAAGATTGTAACCGCCATGGACTGGACTGTTACGCGACAACACGCAGTACCTCGAACATTAGGCGAAAAGTGGGTAACTCTGTCGTCGTAGTTCGTGTGTCATTCTAAATGCCAGAGGTAGCCCTGAGCCCCTGACTACAGCTACAGCTACAGATTCTTGATTACAGTTGCTCTGAATGACATACAGTAAGAAAAAATATAAAATTATTTTATAAAGGTTCCGTTTTTTTCTTTTGAGGTACGGAACCTTAAAAAACACTTTCACGCGTGTTTCTCGTTTTTGGTAGGTAGAAGCAGACTAGAGGCTCAGCCACGCCGTACCTACCTATTATATATATGTACCATAACATATAAATTCAATAATTTAATAAAATAATCAAATTATTTGACCTACTGCTTAATAAAATTTTACACACAATGAGCACACATCCACCCTCTTAAAAAATCCGTGATGGTACCACCATCGCGCTCGCAGCGAGACCCTTGACAACTGGCCACTCGTCGAGGGGTATTAAATGAGTTCTATACAATTTTTATCATGGATTATCTCTACACGTTCATTTACAATGACATATAGAGATAGATAGAGACCTTAAAAAAATAAGTAATATTTTGAGAGAGACTCATCATACACTATGATTAATATTTTAGTATCATTCAATCACTTACACCATAATAAAAATTTTAGTAAACAAAGAGGTTTTTTAACTCGGGGAATCAAATATTTAATATTTTCATTTCCACGTTCTGGTAACAAACGATACGATACGAATGTGTCTTATCATTATATTCCCAAGGTCCTTCGGGTCCTCCTGGTATGTACGGGTGCCGAAGTGAAGTGCGGAGTATCTAATCAGACAGCCATCAAACATGCACCATAGCAGTAATTCACGCTTGTCGTAAGCCTTTGCACAAGCAGTCGTCGCACACTTGTGCTACCTCTCTAAAATACTTTAATTTAAATAATTTTTGATTATGGATAAATAAAATGATTATGGATAAATGTTTATTTTTACTCTACTTCCTCGGTGACTGACTGTTCATTTTATCAATTAGTACCAATATTTATTGAGATTAGCTTGTTTTTTTTGTTTAGTGTAAAATAAAAAGTAAACACTTCAACATATCAAAATACATTCAATTACACAAATTTGAGCCATAAATGAATTACAAAATCGAACCTGGGACTTATCGTACTTACTGGTACGAAGAAGACATTCGCGTTACAAGGTCACTTTCACGTAGGTACCTGCATATATCAAGCGAATCAATTATAAGGCACGACGATACTCAATTGCTGTATAGCGTAATAACTGAGAAAGGGACTTTTAGTGCAATTAGCTACCTACTGCATTGAAGCTATTAAATTATCATGTAAATAGGTCTTATATGCATTATGCAGTTATAATTATGTGATTGCATAAGCAGTGGTTGTGGATTCGATTTCTTTGCGGGTCATTTTTATATTGAAAAAAGTGATTTTTGTTACATTTATACAAGAAAGTTGACTATAGGTTATACCACCCATACAAAAAACTATATACATGAGTAAATGGGTGGAAAGCTTGTAAATATACCTTTAGCATCGTCTTATACGAAAACAACGCTAAGTCTCTTTATTACAATTTTTTTCTAGTTATGTAACTTTTCTTTTTCATTAAAAAGATTGCAAGTTGAATACCCTGCTAGCCTAACACACGAATAGGAAGGTATAGGAATCACAACCTATTAGTATATAGCATCTCATTATATACCTCTACCACATCCCAATATAACATCGCACCTAGTGTAAATAATTTACTCCATCACCCCATGCCCACCCTCCCTCTGCACATCAATGGTCTGGGACCCCATAAATCAACGCGCATTTCACGGTGAACGTGTCTCAATGACTCGTGGAAGTGGCGTCGATGGGAGTCGTTCAAGTGGCTCGCTTGTAACTAGTATAAGTTGTAGGTAATGCTGTGTTTAGTGTCAAATTGTTGTTTAGAAAATCTTTTTTTTTATGCAGTTGAAAAAGAGAATTGTGGCTTGTGGCAGCGGTAGGATCTCATTTCAAAATAGGGTGTTGAATTCGGCAACTTCGGCTTCGGCAGCAGCGAAAGAAGTTTCTTAACAATTTATTCACCCCCTTTTTATCCCAGATATACGGTAAAAGGCTTGAAGCTGAAAAAAATGATCTAACAGATATTAATTAAGTACAACAGGCTACATCCATACAAAACACATTCACCCGTACATTTAAATCCCGAATACGCAAAAGCTACCCTCCAAAAAAATCCGCAAACCATCAACCCCTGTTTAACACTCAATAAAAATATTTCTGTAGCATAATTAATAACATTGACAAATCGCCGCCTGACGTTGAACCGAGGCGCACGTGTCGGACATACGCCGGCGGAGTACAGCGGAAAACCTCACTGCATGTTGAGCGCCAGAACTGTTTTGTCTTGTTCCCTGAGGGAATGGGAACCGAACTCACAACCGTGCCGCGCCACAACGAGACATTTAATAAAAAACGCGGAGTCAAATCCAAATCCGTTCAAAATCTTATACAGTTTTTTAACCAATATCATCCCCATATTAAAAACGTAAGCTTACTGTTACTGTTACACGTGTCGGACACGCGTTTCGACGTAGCTAAGCCAACCCGGTTAATTAATATGACAAATATTTAATGGCTCAGATACGGTGACTAGATACATCCCGGTACTCTCTGCACTGCCATGAATCCTTATAGGATCACTTTGATGTATGCCCGACTATCAAGACCCTTTTTTTCAGGAACGCGAGAAATATCAAATACTCTGGTCTACTGTTCCTTGGAGCCGTAAAAAAATCAAACTTCTAAATTTATAAAATTAAGTTGTATTCCTTATTCCCAGTTGACCTACAATCCTGAAATTGGTACGGAGATCTCGGTGCGCGAGTCTGACTTGCATTTCACAGGTTTTTTAAAATTATTTTGTTGCGTTTCTGCCTATCACATCGCTCTTAAGTCTAAATCATTTACCAATTAAGTACTACAACGCAATAATGGGAGTCCTGATCAAATAGAGACCAAAAAAGCTGTTAATATTTACACGACCGGTCGCCCGAGCTTGACCTAAACTGTTTATACTCCTAAATAAATACAACTCAATTGAATCTGGCTGTAGATGCGACGGTTACGGGTTCGATTCTCTCTCGGTGCACTAAGTTAATTTCATTTCCTCGCTCTGGTAAAAAAGACGACTAGCGGCGGTGAGTTTCGCTTCGCAACATACGTTAACTTGAAAGTATTTTTTTATTAAAAAGTAATATTTTAATATGTCCTTAATTTACACCTTCAAGAGCCAAGAAACTAAATTAAAAATCAAACAAGTTTCATAGCCTCCACTGCAACCCATTCACGAACTAAAAGTTGAATGACTCACGCACTACATATCAACAAGTTATGTGTGTTTATTTTAACACCAATTACGGCTAAATCACCCACTGTGCTAAACGCTACCAATTATCCTCCATACGACCGTAGATATGAGAGTAAGAGAGCGCGGTGTTATGTTACGATTAATCTGCTCATTACAGATACATTGCGTAGTTCGCAGAGAGGTAAATATTCACTATAGTCTCCACTATAAATCAGTAATTTGCTAGAAGGTTCCACTTAACAACAAATTATATGACATGTCACTCCCGTCTCACTGTGCAGTCTGTATACCGACATTATGAATTATCTTATTGACCTGTCGTTGAACTGTTCATTTGTATATGTAAATAAAGAAACCAAAACATAACTATTAATGTTTCATTTTTTTTTGTTTCAGGAAGTATTCCGGCACAATTTTTACTTGCTACCGGAACGAGGACATGAAGTATGTCTTCGATATACCTCCGATTGGAAACCGTATCCACAAGCACAATTGCAACGTTTACAGTCGATTACACAAAAATAAAATAACTTTCTATATACCCCATATTTTTTGTAAGTTGCAATGTCAACATATAATTTAGAATATTCGCGCCATCATTTTATTTGATCAGGTGCCGCCTCTCCAGCGGCCAATGGGAGGCCTCGATGCGTATTACAAATGCGATTTAATATGAATTTTAATAAATGAATTAGAATATGTTATCTGGGACAAACGTGGCGAATGATAGGCAGAAGAAACCTATTGTTAAGACACTCTGTTGCCATTAGAAAACTTCCGTTTTTCATTTTTCGCCAAATTCTGGAGGCTTTGGTTCGTTAACCTTTCGAGTGGGAATCAAACCACGCCACGACTGGGCTCGTTTCACCAATCAAATAGACTAGAAAACTTGTCGAAAAAATCACTTGATTAGGCCTATATATGATGTCACTACCTCTTATGTGCGGTTACATTTAATTTTGAAGTGCTTTACTTTTGTTACTTTTATGATAGGTGTGGGCTGGTTCCAAAGTAGGACACTTGCCACTGCTTTATACAAGTATCGTCACGATAACCTTTTACATTTCGGGTCAGCGCGTATACAACTTGGATAGGTACGTAGTAACCCGCGGGTTATCAGTGATGCACAGTTAAATGTTATTATGTATCATCCAATTTAACTGATATAATATTGCAAACCCCGCTTTTGCGGGATGCACCGTGCAACATATATACATAATATATATTGTAATATAGTGCACATTTTTAGCGCATACACGCCAAGGATTTGTCGGGTCCCATCATCCCCTTTTATTATAAGAAAACAATATAAATTAGCTTCAGGCAAAAGTAACAAATACAAACAAAAGTAACTCAATTAAGCGTTTGATTTACGATGATAAATGATTAGTGAATTATCATCGAATGGGCGACCTCGGCCCCGTTTCTGAATTATAGGCGACGCAGCCACCGGGTACCTACATATATAGCATATAAATGTCATAAAAAACTTTTCTGACTTATAATATAAAATCTCAATGTCTGTACGTACAGCAATTAAAATCTAAGCATCTTATAATGATCTTACTTCTTAGCAGAAATAGGTAAAATGAAAGAATGGAGACACTCCGTTCCCTACTAGGACTAGAATGGAATAGAACTCACAACCGTCGTTCTTACAAACAGCCAGCCAGCCTCATCCCTTTCTATCTTTTAGAATAAACCAAAACGAACATAACACATAAAATACATAACAAATAAAAACAAATTTTAATAAAAATCGCAGAAAAACCACTTGTTTTTATATGGAAAAAAATAAACACCGAGCACCGTGTGAATTATGCCGTCAACGTCTAACTGGCCTGTCTAATTGAGTGAGCTTAAATAACTTAAGTTTAGGAGTTATGGCAACTTGTTTTTATATTTTATAGTTGATCTTGCTTTCTTAATCCGTTGAGACATTTCGCGGCGTTGGTTTTCGCCACTCAGCAACCAATGTGACTCTAAACCGGACTCTGTGTCCAATTATTTAATAAATAAAACGTTATTTACATGATTTTGTGATAATTGATGATGATTTTCTTTGAAAATCTTAAAATTGTAACTTGCTTATGGCTAAAATACAAACTAACAAATTTCAAGAATTTTTTGGTTATTTTTATTTGTTGTGTGCAAAGAAGTTCTTACAAACAGAATCTATTTATATATAGAATATAAAGTATAGTGACACACAAACACGCCAGATTAATTTGACTCGTGACGTGCCGTATTTGGCTGGAGCGTACGGCCGATTATAGAAATGATATTGGCAGTACTGGTCATTTGGTGCCAATGGTAGAGACGACAAGAGACGCTGTGTCCTGTACATAGAGTTACGACGAAGCAAACTGAGCAAACTGAACTGAACATATACTACTAACTATAAATTACATAGACATTAGCCATATATCACTTCAAACTAAAATTTTATTTATTCATTATTTTTTAATTAGTTCATTTAAGGTTAATTAACGAGCATTAATATTAATCATATACAGAAGTGAGTGAGCGTAGAGCGGTTAGGACGTGCCTGACCGCACACAACTCGTGCACGTTCAATATAATATCTTATAACTTAAAATTAACCTAATAATTCATATTAAATATTCCTTAGTTTTAGTAATACAAAAGGAGAACTTAGTCACTCTGCTCTACTACCATCCTACTATAATATCTCACGATTATTACACATTTTAAATGAAACTATTTTACGTAGTCTAACCGTGACCACGGACTTAGTTTGGTTGAACGCATTAGTCTATTCCAGCCTGGGCGAGCAGAGTTACTTTCCGCAATTAGAATGTATCATGAAGTCAGGCGAAGCAGTGTCGCGAACAGTATTTAACAAGTTAATAGACTGTAAATAGCTATCTAATAATCAGCAAGTACGAACAACAGGTGAAGTAGCATCTTTAAAATTACTCCCGAAGACCCTTGTCCTTACTTGTCCCCACTGACTGAGATGAGACGTAACTGCTGTGCGTAGAAACGTGAAATTTGGACAGATGCTTAATATCGTAATCTGGACATCCACTAAGGGATTTTGAAAAATTTTAACCCTAAAGGGGTGAAGTAGGGGTTGAAAGTTTGTCCAACGATCAAGTCAGTGGTTGGAAAATGTCCCTTTCGGAAATTAAGGTCACATTACTGTGGTCGCCACTCTTCACCCAAACCAACACAATTCCTTATTTTATTTAGGTTACTTTAATAGAATAAAAATGTCATAATATTCTATATTACACTCTATACTAATATGTTAAAGCTGATGAGTTTATTTGAACGCTCTTATCTCAGGAACTGCTGGTTCAATTTGAGAAATTATTTTTGTATTGGAGAGTCCAATAATTGATGTAATTCAGTTATTTCCGTTTGATGACGGGAGAAAACTCGCCGGAAAAAGCTAGCAAAATATTAAATAACGCTACAAGGAACACGCTGTACATAAACGGAAAGTATTCAAAGTTGCAGGGAGAAAATATGTCAATCTTTTGTGAATCTGAACACCTGGTACAAGTGATAAGAATTTAGTGTAACCTAGACTAGAGACTAACTATGAAATAATAATCTAATTTAGTTTGTATAATCAGATTTACACTAAACTAACATGTCCGAATTAAAGGGGAAGGGGACGGATTGTATTGTCACTGCTAGGCAGGAAAAGCGTGAAATTTATTTTTTTTCTAATGGAAATCCCAACACTAATCTCCTATAACTTGTGCCATACAACAATTTCATAAAAATATAAGGCCAACATCTATATAAGGGTACAATCCCATTGCGATGAACACGCACTGATTGCTCGGACATAATATAATTTGACCACATTCATTAGAGAAACCTGTGAGAAACCTTTTTGCGTAAGAAAAAGCATGAAGATATATATATGTACTAGTACAGTTATTTGCGGAAAATAGAAGAATTATGCATGGTGGCAGAGCTGACCTAATATTTTTAAGACTGCTTCACTTTTTGCGTCTTGTCATTTTTGTAGGTGCACGCATTTTAGCTCACACATAGCAGAGCAGAGGCAGCCTTGGAACGACTGGCTAAAATATAATAATAGTTCATAATTTTACTGGATCACCGTATATGTCAATAATCAGCTTTAACAAACAAAGCTAAAACATTTGACTCATTTTAGAAGAATTTATTTTATGACTATTACCAAAGATATTTAGTTCATAATGGTTTGTTTCAATAAAACTAGGCAATATGGTGAGTTGGGGGTTCCAATTTTGGATAGGTAGGTACTAATTTTCCTCTCAGTTTGAGCAATAGAAGATCTCTATGAAGAAAAAACCTAGTGTCAAGATACTGTTATTCACTCTCCAAAAAATGTACGTAAGCATATTCTCACTAGGCGAATGATTCATTTTCAGTCCGCGCCCATGTAATCTCACCTAACACCTAACACACAAAGCGTCATAACACTAGATTCTTCTGGCTACGCAGGATACAGAGTGAAGCAGAATCAAAAAACTATCCTACATTAAAATTAGTAAGTAAACTAAGAGAAGTGCATTTTTCCCTACTACTAATTTCCATATATTATAAAAACATGTTATTACATTATTAACACAGGTGTCTTCAATCAAATAAAACTGACTTGAATTTCATACTTTAATCATATTTGTTTCAAAATATAATTCTATAGATGATTACTATATTTTTACTAAGTGGATTAGTTGGAGTTGTGGGTTTGATCCCTCCTTATGAATGATTACGTTTTCTTTATTATGTTTCCTCTCTGGTAGACAGAATGTGGCATTGAGTTCAACAATCAACTGGAAATGTCTCTGAAATTCAGTGGAAAGTGGATATCGGAATATCTTAACATTAGATTCCTCCTATCATGCTGTAAGAGTAAAAGAAGTGGTTTTTTGTTTACAATATTTTTATTTTTACATATTACAGTAGGCATTGTGGCACAGACATGATGATTGTGGGTTCACACTTGTGAAAATGAATTACTTTTATATCATACTTGTGCAAGATATATTGCAATATTCAGTTCTGTCACTCAGCATTGTCTCAAATTCATATGGAAAATAGAAAATCCTTTGCGTTGACATTAAATTTTCTCTGCTCTGTCCTGCTGTATGATTATCCAGCTTTTTCCAGAAGGTTCGCCACCATAGTCAAATGTAAATATCTACAACTGGTCTATGACACATGATATACCATAAATGTAGGAGGTAACCCTAGTACAATGGAGAATAACCACAAAACTTAAATTCTAGCTCATCGTATTGTCTTTTAAAAACAA
>FAPJ01002670.1:8386-19420 GCA_001485985.1 Heliconius ethilla aerotome | reverse complement strand
CCAATTTGAGAAAATAAAATATTTAGTATTTCCTTTTACTCACTCTGATAACGAGACAAAGCACGGCGTTGAGTTCCGCCACCCAAAACACAATGTCTCCAAAATTCGGTAGAAAGTGGGGAACGGAATTGTCTTAAACCCTCATATTTGCGGAATGTAGCGTGAAATCAAAAAAAGAAAAGTTGTTGTTTTAAATTTTCTTTTATTACCTACTTCTCGACATCCATAGACAGTAACATCTTGCCCGGGAGTTCATTAAACGCGGGTGTCCGATCAACGAGTTTTCCAACGGATAGGGAAGTCCGCGTGGAACCATTGTTCAGGCATTGTTAGCATAGGCTCGAGTGCAGGAGTTCCGCCCCTCGCCATGAAACGCGATCCCTAGAGGCGACATCCGCACGAAGCCCCGTAATCCGCCGACATCACAGATTACTTTACTACTTTACGACATTGCTTATAAACCGTTTAAGGTTGACAACTAAGCTGACGTATTAATTATTCTCTCTCTTTTTATTTTGTTTTTTTCATTTCGACTAAAGTGAAGTAGATGGACGATATTACGTCGATAAGATATATAGAATATACGAGATAAATTAGCAATTTCTCCTGTTCATCTAAAGGAAATAATATTTAATACTCGAAGTTGTATTGCTTTAAAACATCTTCAAGAAACACGTAGCTTTCTTCGTGTCTTAATTATTATTTATGTACAACAGCTGGCGAGCAGAGGTTGGGTGAGCGAGCCGATCCGTCCGGCGAACGACGCGGTTATTTATAAAACAAGAGTAGCGTCTCGTTTTGTCTTCGGCTGACTCTTTATTTTGTCTAAATATACGCAGTTTTGGGAACGTCTCCGCCGCCTCTGATGCGACACCAGCGCTGGCGGTGCGCCAACCCCACATATTTTCTTAACAACTTTTCTTTTGTTTTAACTTTAACTAACGAAGTGGAACTGGCTATTTTCTACGTCCATTCTCTAAATACTATAAATTTAAAGCCATAAATTAAAAATGATTAATCAATAATATGAATTACTAATATTTATAATATACATATAAGCCAAGTTGAGATTAAAGACGCTGACTTAAGCCCATGCACGTGTTGTCCAAAAATAATTTTGTCCCTGGAATCGACGGTCTGTGGGGAGTAATTAATTGCTTCTTTTTAATATATCTTCTATAAATCTTTATACAAAGTGATAGGTAGAAGTATTAGAGACAGCACTGGTCAGATCAAAAGGCAAGGAAGTCCGAGCGTCTCTGTCGAATCCATGTCCAGATTAGTTTGGACATGCAACTGGGCCACGACTGTTTTATGTCTATTCCTGTGCTGGTAAACTTGTACGACATATTGATGCTACTTTGTATTAACAAAGCCAGCTTGTTTAGTACCACCTACATGCGGTAATGGACGTTAGTCTTCGCTTTTACTGCGAACTTTGGTTTCTCTGGCACGTTTGCGTAAGTTCGGAATCGTTAAATACCGACTTACTCATTATACGATTTAATCGGATCACACGGTACATAATTTTGTACAAACATTTGGAAATGTTTATAATAAGTTATAATTAAATCGATTTTTTAAATACAAAGTATAAATTAAAGAAACCGAGCAATGAATTGTTGCCTTGCGTATGCCGCCTCAGTCTAAAATCGTATTTCCGTAGAATCCTTACAAACGTCGTTAAGCTTCGGTGTCGGCTTTGCAGTTCGTCGACCCGTGTTCGAACTCCTGAAACCAAGCAAAAACATTAAAACAAAGCGTATTTACACTACAGAGACGTGTGCGGCCCGTTTTTCAGGAGATGGTGACTAATATACGTTGAAATCTGCGTCATACCACCGTCGTTATTGAATATACGTTACTTTTCGTTATTGTATCGAATCAAATTAAAAGTATTATGGTGTCGATAATCGATTACGGCCGAAGTAACTATCTAGGTCACACGCGGCCTACAAAAGACCGTTGCATTTAGGCCGTGTCACAATTGTAAAGAGGAAAAAATAATGAATCAGATAAGGCTTGTGGTGGACAGTGGTTCGACCTCGGCCGTCAAATGGTATGCCATCGATCGGACTGCGGCGGCACATCACGCGCTCTAGGAACACGCCACCAACCCTTTTAATTTTAAGGGTAACTTGATAGCCTTTTTAAATGTTACTTATAAATAAACAGTACAGAATTAAAATAACAATTTCGCTTCCGGAATAGTTTAGTTTGTACAAGATATAAATAATTTCATCGCTTTATCCTCGTCATAATTTTTCTTAGAAGATAAATCTTTTATAACTGTAGATCCGTTTGTTTTTCAATCATTCTTACGAAATATCCAAAATTCAAATACAATGCAAAACTTTGCAATATTAAATATTATATTGATAATGATTAAAAAATATTGGTAAGCTGGCAATTACTGACTGAAGGTCAAACATTATCAGAGCAGCCGAACCGCGACTCCATCCGGGGCCACTCCGGACGCGTGGCTTGTTGTAATGGCAGGGGAAATTTCACCATAACAACCCAACCGGACATACGTCACGCACCTATGATCATTAGACATTCATCACCAATTTGCTATGAAATATCATATAGCCTACTGTTATTGAAATTGCTGACTTCCTATACCGAGTAATATGCAGACAGTATACATATGATCAAATACATATATACATATATATGTATATAATGTCGATTGATTGCTCTTTGATGTCGTGATGGTAGCTACTTACAAGCCATTTATAGCGAGTGCCGTCGTGTCAAGAGATGTGTCCCTGGATGCCGGAGCCCGGCGGACGGCGAGCGACCGAAATAGACGCCTCGCGCGGCTTAACAATGCAATAAAAAGAAATTAACATTTCTGACGTCGACTGCGCTAAGTTGATTCTTGTGTCATTTGGATCGGGTCCAATCTGTATAATATATGTATATATTTTAATTTTTAAGTTTTCTCCTACTTTCTGAGAACTTCCGTTAGGTATGAGCAGAAATAGCTTTTAGTTTTTCGGAGCGTACTCGATGACAGATTACGTTCTTCCTCTGAAATCTTTATGGATATCGTTGTCACATCATTAAGGCAACATTTATTTAAAACAAAATTATTTGTTACAGGATTCGGGCTAGCTGCAGCAGCTGCAGCTGGAGTGCGTGCTGGTTATCCTACAGTGTTGCCAGCGCACTACGGGTAAGTTTAGATTGTCCATGTTGTCTCAAAAGCATATGTATTGCATCGATGTTCTATGGTTCAACACTTCGATATTTGCCAGCACAAGCGGCGCCGCATGCCGCTTCGAATACATCTCACGAGACAAAAATCAGTCCTTATCACCCAAACCCTCGTCGTAGGTCTAGTGTAAACTTAACTGTGTCTAACTTAATCTATCGGAAGAAGCGGGATAGCGGGATATATTTGAAATAAACCTATATCTCACGCAATATACGGTCTCCGATTCAGATGCTAAAGAATGAGATAATGAAGAGATTTCTGATTGCAATTGATGGTAAAATAGGTAAGTAAAGGATGAGTGGTCATTGAACTGTCGGTACCACAGCTGAGCTGACTTTTGTCTCGGTAGATGAGGCGAGCGGTGCCCCGGACGGCCAGCGGCGCGGCGGCCGGCGGACCACACCTAGACTATATAATCAAACATTTTCACATAGGTATCTATGGCAAGCGTGAGCGTGAGAGTGAATTTTTCGTTTTGGGTGTGAATTAGTCGATTGGGTTTTAAATGTTTACGTTTTGAAGCTATACCGTCGCATGGGCGGCGCCGGCGTGACAGCGTGCCGGCGTGACGGCGTGACGCGCGCGGGCGCCGCCCATCGCCATCACTATTCGCATCGTTCTCGACACTCAATGTTTTTCTTTAATTTTATGTTTTATGCCGTGTTCGTGTAAGATTTTGTTGATTTGAAATGAGTTTTGTTGGTGGTGGATTTCGTTTAATACACTTACAAGTACTGAGTAACCGAATTTCCCTTGTAGCCTGTGGCGCGGCCTAAAATGTTTTATAAATTTATGTAACCATGCTTTATGTTATTGATTGATTCTACTAAAAAATACTATGCTGATTTGACAGACTAGATAGATGTGTAAATATTAATTGAATTTAAATTACAATTCATAATTTAAAGTTTGGTCTTTTCACACTTCATAAAATAAAATAATCAGAATAAAATTAGACAAACATTTTGTCCGTAAAGCGATAAATCATAATTGGGTCAAAAACAGGAATTGGCAAGTCACGAGTTATAGGGTCCATTCACGTTTCGACGACCGTAGATTATCAACACAAGTGTTCATCATATATTTTATCAGATGCTGTTGAAGAGTTTTGAAGCAACAGTACTAAACTGATACTGTTAATAAGAAACAGTTCGTCGAAAAGTGAATGGTTCTTGAGAAAGGGATGTTCTGTTACATACATACATATTTGGTGGCCAATTACGCGAGACAAGAGACTAGGCATTAATTATAATACCAAATATAACAATGCGTGGTCTCAGTCTTCCGCCGCCGTCGTGTCGTACCTATATATATTTTTACTTGTCATATTTCACTACAATATATTATATTGTGAAATTACAAAGATAACGCTGTCACGGTGACCTAGACCACCACAAAATGGTACCAATGGTTAATCATCAATATACTAGAATTTCATATACAATTATTATTTGAAAGCTCAATTCCATTTGGTCATTCAAATGTCTATACTATATTATTAAAAATGAATACATTTCAGTCTTTAAGGTATATTTTTCACGACGTTTCCCTAATAGTTGTTATAGGAACATGCATGTAAGTAAACACTTTTCTTTAAGAGTGTAAAAGTAGGTTTCTAACAGATAGGAAATTTAGAGGTGAATAAAAATTTAGATTCTGTCTTTGTAACTGTAGATGTGACAGCTTGTGTGCCGTTTCGCCAGTGTTATATATTGCTCTTTACGCGTGTTTTTATTTATACCTATTTATTACTCATAAGTTTTGTATTTTTTTTAGAAATTTTAAGAGCCTTGGTAGGTATATTTAGTAATTTTACGTATACCTAGAGCAGTTGGTGCTGAAGTAGGTATTGCATTTACGATATACTAGAACACCACAGGTGGGCGGCTAGGGCGGGCGGGGCTTCCGAACGGGCGTATTCAACGCATGCGCGTAGCTCCTTAGTCCTCTACTCTAAACTAATCAACCCCGCTACAATATTCGAACATCCATCCATCAATCCGTCTCTATTGACGTGTATAACGTTGGAAAAAGACAAACGGTCGATAAATGGTGAAATAAGTAGCGTGGGCCCCGCCGAGAACCCTTTGTAAGCGCTGATGCAGCTCGCTTGGAGCGCTCTCGAACTGAACAGACTTGACCGCCCGCCGTCACAGTGGAGCGTAAAATAGCACACTCGGCGTTTCTCTTCTTTTTAATGCGATTTTTATCGAATGCATTGGCAATATATCGGCATAATTTATTAAAGATCAAATTTTAAAATATTTATTGTTTCTACAAACAGCTAATATCATACATAATTTATTTTTACGTAGTCGCATATAATTATTAAACTATTGTATTTAAATTATTTTGTTTAAATGGTTAGTGGCAGATAAAATATCGAACGAATTTAAAAAGAAAGAGAAACACAATTAATTGCATTTAAAAAAGTTAGTAGGTTTTTTTTTTTGGTATTGATACAGATAAATATTCTTCGGGTCACCATTTCCCGACAGTGACTTATGTTGTCAATTTGTAAAGTCTGAATGTATTTAAATATGTGATTGCTATCTTAGAATATTTTACAATAAAGTTATATAAAACAATATATTCCAGATTAAGTAATATTTCGAATTCTAAATTCAAAGTCCTAAAAACTGAACAAACATCATTTTCTAAAATTAATTATAAAAAAGTCGAATTTTCAATAAGCCTAAACTTCAATCTAATTAAAACGTTAAACTCCGGTGATTGAGGAAGCAAGCAACATCTATAAGACAGTTATTTTCGTCGCCCTGAAGCTGCTACCGCGGGCATATTTTTAAAGATTTTTGAAGTTTCCGGGGCAGTGACGCACGCGGCACGACGGCGGACCGACCACGACATCTGAGGCTCGTGTACTTACATAATACATAACAGTGTATCGATGTCTACTAACATAACAAGACTAGATGCTCGTGTCTTTCAGGCTGCAAATGGGGCTAGGTACTTATAGTGTGATTTGGATATATTGATGACCTTTCACGAATCGATTCTGTCGAGCTGCGTGGGAGATCATCGCGGGTTCACGCTTGGACGCTCGATATTCAAATATTTTCGAGCGTCTAAAGCCTTACAAGTAGACTATAAATTAAAATAATCGATGATGATACTTGCAGGTTATCACCGGGTTACGTGTACGGGGCGCCCAGTTACGTAGGAGCTGTGGGTGGTGTGGGGGCGAGCGTGGGCGCGGGCAGTGGTGGTTTGGTCCAATTACCTCAGATTCAACACGCTGCTGCCGTGGCCGCTGCTAACCACTTATACGAATATCAAGCAGCTGCAGCTCAAGGTGCTGCTGCTTATCAGCAACAGTATGCGGCGGCTGGATTTGATCCCTATGCAACAGCTGCAGGTTCGTAACAGTCTTATGAACAATATATAGATGGAAATACTCATTTTAATTATTCTAATGTACTTAGTTATAATATTACAATTCCAAAATAGCATAAATAAATCAATTTATAATATTAAAACATCTCCATTGGTTCCATCAGCAGCTGCAGCCGCGGCCAGTGGTGCTGGCTACATGTCTCCGTACTACGCGTTGCCTGGAGGCGGCGTACAGGCGCCACTTCTCCCACCACTCTCTTATCCACCACAACTACAAGAAGCTCGCATGCAGTAATACAGAAGGCTGATATTTACACGATTATATGCAAAAATATAAAAACTTAAAAACTTGAAGCCATTATTAGCGGTTTTTAAATGTGATGAGGTAGATAAAGTAAATTACCAAATACCATTGCAGCTTATCAAGTATATTGATTTGTAACAACCAAATATAACAAATGACCAAAGCTATAAGCTTTTATGTTAGTGTTAAGACATGATGAGGGTACTTATGTAGGCCAGTGTACGAGTGAGGGAATTAGGAAATTAATAATATAAATTTTACGTACGAATACGTCAGACAATCGAGCCATAGTAGCAGATAGAGAAATCATTGGAAATTGACACTATAGATTGGATTGGGAATTGATATGGGAGAACATTTTTTATGCATCATCAGAGTTCTCAAAAGTCCTAAAAGATTTAAAGGTAATCCTCAACTCCTTGATGCTCGCAAGTGAGGAAGAAGGATTGAAGTAACGCGAGTGATCAATTTTAATATGTTTCTTTATGTGCGAAAAGTTGGCTGATACGTAGCAACGGTAATGATCTTGCCTCATTGTTCCAACTTCCTATAACATACCTATTTTTTTACTTATAGAATATTTTTTAGACCTACAGTTAAGTACATATATATATTTGTATGAAACAATATTTTTATGAATTTGAGTACTTGCGAAGAGCTGTCTAATGACAATAATCTTAGAAAGCTTGTTGTCGTCAGAAATTTCTAAGGTTTAGATTCTGAGGCGGCGATATTATTCAATGTTAATCTGCTGTCTCTTATTTATATGCTTGACATTTCAACATTGTTCACCATTGATTATTCTTCCAAAATACTTCCCTGTCATTTGTTTGTCTTGTAAATATACACTCATACTTCGTCTAAATGAAAATACGTTGTGCGTAAATGATTTTTGGGGACTTTATAATAAAGATACAAGATAAAGTATTGTTAAATGCTTATTAAAATTTTAAAATGAACACATTTATAGATAAAAAATTATAATGAAGAAATTTCTTAACCAGTTTTCTTATAAAATAAATATTTAGTCTCTCTAGAAATTGTTCCTATGTCAATACAAATAAATAAACCCAAAATATTCTGATCTGGCTTTGATATGATACAGTACCGTTTGACGTATATAAGGAGAAACGTAGTTAAATATATAAATAGGCAAAAATTATAATAATATTAGCTTTTATTAGGTCTGTATTATGCGTCCATATTGCTCAATACGTCCTAAGATGGACTCGGTTTAGCTTAAGGTTAGAGGAGAGCAATAAAGGGCTTATGTATTGTTTAATGTAAGAAATGTACTTATTCTTATATACATAATAATGTAAATCACACTTTTATAGGCCCTCGTAAAATTACTTTGTTCTCCAAAGCGGTATAGGGTACTTACTAGTTAGAATAAATCAATTACTAGTCCATGTAATATTAATGTTATAAGTTTTGACTTTCCCTGGCCGTCCTCTCGATATTTCTCTTTAGGGAAAAACCAAAAAAAATATATTAAAAAAATCTTTTTAACTATTTCCTTGGAATAAACAAAAAAAAAATATCACCTTGGTTGTAAAATTTGCAAATAAATAAATGAGGCCGGCGTTATAGTACAAGCTAAGGGCACTAGATATAGATTTATCACAGAATCTTAGTAAGTTAACTTTAATTATTATAATATGCTGTTATTCGTAATTTATTTTGTTGATATTTGTAAATCTACATGTTAATAACTATTTATTATGTGAAAGAGTAATAAAAATTGTTGAATATTTATCGTACGGATCGAATCTCTCATCGTGGCAGTGTCTGAGCTAAAACCAAGATTCGGTCCGATATATTGAATTATACACACTTTAATTATAAGTATAGTATAATATTAGAAATGTACCAAAAACATGAACCATGTAAGCCATATATGTACGTGGCCATCTTGCCTTAAAATATAGTAAAGCTATTGTATAAATCATATACTAAATAAATAACTATATTCTAACAGTAATATATAAACATATCATAATATCAGATGTATGGTACACTCTATATAGAGTTGAACAGTCCACAAGTGCATTTCATTCACACTAATATAAGCACAATTTAATTATGTATTACATATATAAATGTGAATTCATAATAAATACCTAACTATTGTTATGAATAATTTAAAATTATACTATAATGTACTTAATTTAGGATAATTTAAAACTGAAGATAATTTTATAAGGTGTAACTTGTTGTTTCTTTTCATCCCACCTTAATTTTCCATTTCGTGTCAACTGTTTTTCTTAAATATAAATATATTCTACTCGAGTTTAAATTTGTCTCTTGCTCTATTTAAAATTGTAGAAGAAATAAGTAGGTCGGAAGAATACACGTCGTCAACTTGGCGAGCGTCCAGATCGAAATCGTTGTGAAATTGTCTCAAAATCAATGAGATCATCAGATCTATTAAAGAAATTCTGCTAAATTTTGCTATTTAAAGAAAGTATTTTGTTATAAGTAAAATTTCTGGGTTGGGCACCAGACTATTCTGGGGTGAGTACGGCCCACTTTATTATACTTACATTACAAAAATTATTAAAGAACGCTGAAGTCTTGGTGTGGCACATGTTTATTAGCAAAAGTATTTATATAACTTTTGAATGAGTACCCTATTGATACCAGATCAAGAAATACATGTCCTTTTTCTCATTTTAGTTTATTTAAAACAATTTCTCTTTAATAATAATATAAAAAAAAACATTTATTCGTTTTTTTAGAGTTAAGTATATATAAAAAATTAAAATATATAATAAGTTAAATCGTGGGGCAAGTCGTGGTGCGGGGGCACAAGCGTGTTACACACACACGATAAGTTGTGGGTTCGGTTCTCGCTCCAGGAAATGGAATATTTAAGATTTTCATTTCTCCGCTCAAAATTATAAAATAGTTTGTTTGTGTTTCAGTATTATGTAAATAAATATATGCACTTAAGAAATAGTGTTATTTTTAAATCACTGACAGACATTTCAATTTTATTTAAGCGTACAGAGATAAAAAAGCGTAAGCGTACCGTCCAAGTTTTTAGTTTTTATAATGGGCAACATCAAATTAGAAGCCTATTGTCAAATGTTATCTGTGAATATCAATCAATCTTTTGAATCTGAAAATCTTTTGAATGTCAAGTCTCAAATGTTTGGTTTTCGCATTGTCAACTCAACTAAATCTTAAAGTTTTATTATACTTACAAATGAAATATTTGTTAGATTTGAAATAAATAAAAGTTAATTATATTACTTCTAATATAGAAGTAGTGTTAATAGTATAAGTGATAGTTTTTTTGTTTTTTGTTCATCGTAAACATTTATACCGAACGTATTTACAAATTTTAAAAGAAAATAACTAAATAATACAACAAGCAATGGCCGGGCAAGGACATCAATTTCCTGGTAACTTCCAGGGAAATGCTGGCGCTATGCGTTCTGGTTTCGGTGGGCCTATGGGTGGTCAAATGCAATCGATGCCTAATCAGTTAACCGGTAATTTTATTTTGCAATCTTATAGGGCACACTTCTCGGTAGAAGTTATCATGGTAGACCCCTTAATATCATGATTGATGTGGTCAACACATATTTACTACAGTTCTAATTATAATCAAAATATACTTTCCTTGTAACCTATAATGTATATTGTCTTTAAATAGCTTATTATATAGAATTTGTTACAGTTAGTTTTCGTTCTGGATGAAATATATATTAATCAATATTTATTAAACACACACAATTTATTAACTTGTACATTAACATTTTCAGGTGTTATGGGGGGACCTATGGGTAACACCGGCATGGTAGGTATGGGCAATCAAATGGTTCCACCATACGGAGCAGCTATGCCAGGCCAAATGGGAAATATGGGTATGGGAGGACAGGTGTGAACTCATTTTAAATTAACTCTATTTAAATAATTCTGATCAAAGATTAACAAACAATTTTTGAATCTATAATTAATTGTTGTATGTCTGTCTGTTTCGATCTATTTAAGGATATTAATTTAAATTAAAAAAACCTAACATCATATTGTTTTTATCAACCATTGACACTGTTCTTGCACAGTTCTGTATTAATACTTCTAATATACAATTATGCAAAACTTCGCAATTACAACATTATATTTTTTTATAACTATCATGTTT
>FAPJ01002669.1:0-10033 GCA_001485985.1 Heliconius ethilla aerotome | reverse complement strand
CAAGTTGAGTAGCGGAACCCAACGTCGAGGCACAAGCGTGCCCCTGTGCCCTTGCGCTTTAAAAATCGAATTTATATCTAATATCAATCAATCTCAATCTCTGGAACTATCAGATATTTCTATACTAGCTCTAGGAGACCTAACATAACGCAAAATTGTAAAATCACTTGAACTCTTTAAACGTGATGGAAGTTCATTTCCCACTGGAGTGTGAAATGAATCTTTATATATCTTAAACCGGAAAAACAATCTGCTTACCTAAGTTTTCACGATCTTTCTTGTACACTACATATATTTTTCCGAGAGGCACTCTGTGAAACAGTATGTCAATCTGAAAATAAAAATTATTAGTTAGCAAAAAGAAAATAGTCCATCATGTCGCAGTGTCACAGCGTGCGTAACTGTGACACTGCGACATGAAAGACTATTTTCTTTTTGCTGGTAACACGGCAAAGTGCGGCGTTAAGTTCTGCTACTCAACACGCAATGTTTACTTTTACGAAATGTTCTTAGAAAGAAAAGAAAAATATTTTTATTAAACAAACAATAGTTTGAAGAGCTTGTATAAGTATTTTGGTGTAGCTTAATGAGAATGTATGCCTTGGTGGCCAGAGCGCACGGACGGTGAACTAGAGGCGCGGATTTAAATGTTAATACGTTTTCTTAAGTATTTACTTGATAAACCAAAACGTAAAAACTGATACACAAAAAAATTGAAAAACAAACAAATACTCACAAAAGGCGTATTAGCGTTCTTCAATAAATGTTTAGCTTGAGCCAAACCGGTCACTTGTGAACCTGCGACCCCCGCAAGGCGGTCCCCCATGCGACCCCCACACCTGTACCCGCTTGTACCCCATTTTGCTATCCTGAGGGTAGAATATCACTTTAGAATAAATATTAAGTACAGAAGAGGTCAGTCATGGCGCAGAGAAACAAGAGTGCGACTATAAGCGCGACAGGTTGCGGGTTCGATTTCCACTTGAGGACATTATATATTTAATATTTTTATTCCATCGTTCTGGTAACGAAGCAAAAAAACGTCGATAAGTTCCGCCACTGAATACGCAATACCTCCGAGATTCGGTGGAAAGTGAGAATGGAATGTCACACTAGGTTTAAATTTCTGCCTACCCTGCTAGTTACGGTATACAGGATGAAGATAAAAAAAATATATGTATTTGTCTGTACGTGGAAGATGTATAACAAATTGGTGGCATTTAATAACATAATAAGCAATTGTTTTTGTCTGCTGTCTGTGCGTTTGTTTACGCTAATTCCTGAATTTGAAGTAAAATAAACACAAATTTTTAAGCAAAACTTGCTAAAATACAATGGTGAAATCCGCATTTATATTGGTTAAGCCAATTCGGAGATTAGTGATAACAAACGCACGGACAAACAGATAAAAAATTAAAAAATTATTGCTCTTTTTTTTTCTTAAATACTTTCGACGTACAGACACCGATCCGTTACGATTTTATTATAAGTATAGATATAGAAGTATAGATGACAATTACCTCTATGACAATAATTTAACAAAACAATTAACACTTATAAGACAGACACTTACCAAACTCTATTCTCACACTCGCACAACACCGGCGTGTCACCACCGGGAATCGAAGTAGCTATACACGCGCCTCTGCGCTGTTCCTCCCTCAGGGCGGCCACTTGGCGCGTGCGGAGCGGTTGTAGCGCCGGGTTGTATGGGATTGGGGGTGACTGACCTTAAATATTCATTATAAATATGTTTTAAAAAAAATACATATACATTTATTTAGATATATGTAATTCCAGCGACCTTTGTAGGTTTGATTCCCAGTGGAGGGAATAAAATATTTAATATTTTTATTTTCTCACTCTGGTCTCGAGAATTCGGTGGAAATTGGGAAAGAATCTTAATGGGAATAATAATATCTTAGCAAGTTTGCCTCTACCTACCTTGCTATGAGCGAAATACAGCGTGAAGCTAAAAAAATACATACTATTAGTCAATGAATTGCTTCGCCTTCTAGAACTGTCTACTCTGGCCGCGGGACGAGATCTGTGGATTACTTTGGCCGGTGACGTCAAGGCTCTGAAATTAAATTTAAAAAGAGGATTATTAAAAAATTTTGAGGATACAATTCATATCAATGAGCTTAATATTGCCATGGATAATAAATATGAAGATTATAAAAAAGACAAATATGATTAAAATGTTGTTTTAAGTTATGGCATTGTGTTATTGGACAAAGTTATTTCAAAAATGTGTTCGAGTCCCAATCGGGGGCATAAATTATTTTATTTCCCCACACTGGTAAGCAGAGTGCGGAGTTCAGCTCCGCCACGCAACACGAATCATCTCAAAAGTTGAGTGTGAGTGGAGTGTGAAGAACTAAGTTAAAAAAAGTCAAAAATAATTACCTATCCTCCTGTTCATTTCTATTAGGGCTCTCTTGTCTTTTATTCTGAGTTATTCCACGGAGACGGCTCAGTAGCGACAGTTCTGTCAAACCACGCCGCCATATTGGTTTCTGTTGGGCTTCAGGTTTCTCTGAAAGGTTAGTTAGTTTAGTTATTTGGAAACTTTTTTACTGCAATTCCTCAAAAATTAATATTCTCGAGGAATTGCACGTTGAATGGCAGAAATTAATTTGTTCCCACCGAGTGAGCATCGAAACCACAACCGTTGCGTTCATGGCTAAATCCTGTGCCACCGTGTATAAAATTGAAGCTGCAATCATCGCGATATAATATGAATATAATTACCATTTCTAACTTCTCTCTTGGGACTATTATTCTGTATCCTATTTTCCCTCCGTCTGGGAGTAACATCATATGCATTTTGACTTCTAGATCTTTCCACATTCGTTCTTAGTCTACCATTTTCTATTCTGGAAATTTCCATTTCCATTCCATTGACAGTGTTACCATTACTCAAAACACTATGCCCTGTGTTGCCAACTTGACTAGAATTGGATCGGCCATTTTGTGTTTGTGACACACGATATAAATTGCCATTTGATATATTAGTGACAGTGTTGCCAGATGGAAATAAACATTCGTAATTCGATTCAACTTCTAAATTTGGTAAAGATGATTTTCTTATTTTATCTAACTTCTTTATTCTTCTTATGGGCAATGGCGACGCGTTTGCGTTTGACGTGGACGCCATGCACAACCTTTCGTACTGCCCTTCGTTATTGACTTCTGCCAAACTAACAGTTGACGTATCACCTGACAGATTGACCGCCGTGTTCTCAGCTGTCAAACTAACAGTTGTGGTCAAGCTGATGTGTTCGTAATCAGGTTTGTCTGTGACTGTATTAGTTTCAGTATTGACAATGTTTATAAAATTTGAATTTTGATTATTATTATCTTGGATGGTAAATTTTTGTTTGAATTCAAAGTCGAATACGTTCGTTTCCGGTCCTAGAACTGGTATGGCCGTGTGTGGGGGTTCCTTGTTGGACACTTGAATAACAGTTATATTAGATCTTAGGGGGACACTGGAAAACGACAAAAAATTATGTCAATATAATCATTTAAATTATACTAATATTATAAATGTTAAAATTTGTAAAGATGGATGTTTACTTCAATTTCACGCAAAAACTTCTGAACAGAGATGAAACTTTACAGTAGTATAGCTTATAGATCAGAATACCGAATTTGCTATAATTTTACGGGGCTAGTCGTGGCACATGGGCACAAGCGTGTGCACGCGACGGGTTATGGGTCCGATTGAGTTTCACTTAACACGCAATGCCACCAGAATTCGGCAGAAAATGGGGAACACTAAGTCTCTGTCTAACTGCTGTGTGAGAAGTATAATTTATGTTAACATTTCGTTTAATTAATTATAATATAATTATATTAAAGGTAGCGAAGCTACACCTATATGATAACTTTAAACATGCAGATTTATGAATTTGCTAAAAACTGACCTTAGGTTTTTTATTTTATATAATTATCTATAGACATTTTATGCATTGAATTACGAAACGGTGTGTTTTATCTCAGATCAGAGAAACTAAATGTTATAATATTTCCTATATAAATATTATAATTAAAAAAAAAAACCTTACTCTGCATCTCTTCCTGTATTCTCATCATTATTAACAACAACCCGCTGTTTATATTCAACTTCATCCTGTAGCTGTTCAACTTCATCGTGAAGTTGGTCGACTTCATTGAAGAATTCTTCATCACTGTCCGTAACTACACGTTTAAAAATTGAATTATCCAAACAAATATTTTGTCCACAAACTTTTATACTTTTGGGTTCAACTTCACGACTTGTACTTGGCAAGGAATAGGGTTCCCAATTAGATATATCAACTTCAGCCGAAGCCAATGAATTTGCTAGTGAAGTTACATTGGAGAAAGTTAGATTTGATTTTGGTAGAATTGAAGTAGATGAGGTTTGATTCGTACTATTGCTAGTAGTAGCAATTGAAGTTGAAATTGGTTGATTAATAGCTGAAGTTACTGAAGTCATAGAAGTTGTAGAAATTATAGAAGTCACGGAAGTTATAGACGTTGTAGTAGTATATGATGTCGTGGAAGTATTAGAAGTAGTAGGAAGATCAACTGTTTCCATAGCACGAGTAATTGGCGTAAGATCTATTCCTGGAACTCTGTAAAGTTAAAAAAAATATAGATGTTACTTCTAAAAGAATAATTAAAAAATAATTCGTCCTTATAAAACATCGAAAACCACTTTGTTTAATTAAACTAATGAAATTATTGGTCAATTAGTCTAATTATATAAGAGTCGTCCAAGAATCATATATTTTTTACTTACTTTCTAATTCTTTACGCGTCATATTTTGGGGTATGATTATATTCAATTACATTTAGCTTTGTTTTTTATATTATTCCTATTCTCTTTAATTTTTCGCGGCAAGACTTTAATAACTAGCTACTCTTCTAGAGTAAGCAACAATAAGAAAAGAGTGCCCAAACTCGGAAGAAACGACTAGAAAAAGTGTAACTCACATGTATGTAGGGGAACATCGAAGGTTTCTTTTATGTATACGAATGTGTGTTAATATTCAACTCACCTATCAGGTGGTACAGGCGGGGTCGGGGGTAAAGGTGAAGTGGGGTCCCTTGCTGCGGCCCTGGGTATAGGGGCCACCGGCGGAGCCCCATACAAATTCTCACCCCGAGAAAGAATTCTCAGTTCGTGGAGTTTAGAACGGAGAACTGTTACCCAATCTTGCATTGAATCCCTGGTAAGAATATAATTTTTATTAATTTACGTTGTCTCTTTGATAATAAAGGGCCAAATCTATACGGTAAATTATATTCTCACTATTACCTTCACACTGTTTCTCGCATATAGCAACGACAGGGAACCTAGAAACCTAGTGTTAAGACACTCTGTTCCTATTATGGTCCCCACTTGCCACCGAACTCTTGAGGCATACGCAGGCTTTGAGTAGCGGAACTCAAAGCCTGCGTATGCGTCTTTACCAGAGCATGGAAATTAAAATATTAAATAATTAATTTTCCAGAGTGCGAAGCGCGGCGTCAAATTCTAAAAATTGGGCAGTGCTTGAAGAATGGAATATCTTAAGATTAGTATGGTAGGCAGAGTGAATTTAATCTTAATCGTAAATCATTTTTCTTAATTCGCTGAAAACCCAAAAAAAAGCTCGAAATCCTCACCAATCAGGCGCAAGCATCCTTACAGGTCCATGATCAGTATCAACCAGGAAGTCATATTCCTCTCCGGGATGAGGTTTAACACTTGCCGTGACATGTCTCGCTGTTTTAAGACACGCCCGCCATGTCGGCTTGTGTGCTTGCGTGTTAGGAGAATCCTGTTCTGGATACTGTTCTAGGAACGGTGTTCTACCGTTGTGTATGCAGAAGAGCGTCCACATCGGTTTCAGTGGTGGTTTCTGGAGATAATAGGGAGAAGACGTACATAAATAAAAGATCAGGCTATCAAATGCTATAAATGTAGGTGCGATTACTGTAAGGGTGAATGGAATATTTTCGATTCCCTCCTGTCCCAGATAGGTTCAAAGTGGGATCAAGGCTATTCAATACGCAATGTTCGATACGTTCAGGCGGAAAGCAGTGTCTTGACTCATGAAATCATTTTATTATTCGGTCAAGGACACTCTACACACATTAAATCGTAGGAAAGATGTGTCAAAAGCGTCGACATCAGTATTAATGGTGGTTTCTGAGGAAAGGGGAAATAAAATACACAAAATAAATGCATGCCCTCCAATGCGACGGTTCGAATATTGTCATTTTTCTCGCTTTGGTTTAAGAGGCATTGAGACCATTTAACACGCATTATCTGGAATTTGGGCATAAAATGGAAAATAGTGTCTTTACACTAATTCTCTGTCTAGAATGGGCAGAAATTTATGCCATCAAATTCGGAGTTGTGGGTTCAACCGCTCAACACGCAATGCCTCCAGCTGTCTGCGGAAAGTGTTTGTGGAAATAGAGTGTTTCAATGGGAATGGAGTGTCTTAACACAAGGTTTCCAGGTACCTACACTGCTATGTGACTTGTGGTTATTCGGTTCGTGATTGCTAGGAAAAGAAAGTGAATTGATCTACTTGTAGAGGCAAAATAACATTATAGCATGTATAATTATTAAAAAATTCATTAACCGATCCACGCAATGTATAATATATACGGCGGCATTAGACTTCGCAATCCATCCCATGTCAATAAATTCTCTCATTTAACACTAAACTTTTTTTCGATACATTCTAGGTATTTATATTAAAATTATGAAGCTGAAGGGTTTTCTGTTTGAAAATGGTAATCTCAAGAGGTAATGTTTTAAATTATAATTTATTTTTATATTTATTTAATGAGAAAAGTTACATCTAATTAATCGCTTCACTCTCACACATGGTATTTGTAGCCAGAGTTATCCTGCAGTTAGAATGTGGCATGTGTCATACAATGAGCAATTCCTTTTGGCTACTAGGATGAAGCCAAATAAGTGCTAATTATATATCTATTATTATAACCTTAGAATGTGCTAATTGATAACACTGCATTAAATACATGCAATAATACAATATTATTAATAATACAATATTTTTATACAGCTTTATGCGGGAGGAGGAGGGAAGCAAAAGGAAGTTAGTGTTAGGACTCTCCACATCAACATTGTGCTTAAGGAGGCATTGCGTTTTTACAGGCGGAACTCGCCAGTAAGCAATAAAAATATTAAAATATAATTTCCCCAAGCGGTCATGAAACCCACAACCGTCGCGTTTACAGTCCTCAAATCCAATGTAAAATTTATCTGAAATATACAGAAAGTAATGATAATGGACTGTCTTAACACTACATTATCATTATTTGCTACTTTTTTTGTTTGCCTTCCTACTAATATTACAAATGTGAAAGTTTGTGAGGATGGATGTTTATTAAACTTCTGCACAAAAACCGATTTAGATGAATCTTTATAGTAATAAAGCTTATAGATCAAAGTTTATGGACCCATTTTGTATAATTTGACAATAATATAACAATAAGTTTCAAGCATGTGAAGCCGCATGTGGGTCGCTAGTATACACATATTCTTTTATATTTTCTATACCTTTTTTGGTTGCCTGGAAGACTTCACTGTTTTTATCAAAAGGTTGCCTTTTGTAAATTTCTTTTCCACAATGTATTAGTTTTTGTTGTTTTATTTATGATTATACAATTAAGAATATGAATATTTTATTTATGAAAATGAAAACAAAAAATACCTTATGACTCAAAGGCCGCAATTTGCTTGTATTAACATCATTAGGCATCCTTTTAAGATATGCATTTTTCTGAATTTCCCTGTAATACACTGGTCCTTCATCATAACTAGACGACATTGTGTAAAATGGCCACCTAAAATATATATTTTTTTAATTAATAAGAAATAAAATCTTTACTCATAGTAAAAACTTTGATTTAATGAATATACTAATTTCAGGAACTGACTATGTGGTGGTTGTGAGTGCCATCCTCATAATATCTATGAAAATTAATTATTTTACTATCCCTGTACTGGTAGACCAAGCAGGTGAACCACCACTCTACACATAATGTCCCAAGTTCAGACAGAAATTGGAAAATGGAGTATCTTACCGCTAAGGTCATACTTAGTCTGCTATATGTAAAAAAATAATAAAAATACATATAATCAATACATACTTATTATCATTTAAAAATTTCAACATAAATTGCAACCACAATCACTGTCTTATCAACTATTAATTACTAAAACAATATCATTTCATTTTGGCTTACAAGTCTATTAATTGAAGATGAAATTGCCAAATATTTGTAATTTTTAGAGTTACATATGTCAAAGGAAATATACAAAACCTTTGTTGGTAATCTGCTTGTGTATTTGTCTGTTCCTCTGATAAACCCTTTTTCTTACACTTGTGTGGATATATTATTTTGTAATCAACTCGCATTTGACTGGTTTTTATTAAGAATTAAATGACATCATTACAACAAATCATTCTATGACTTATTTAATTTTTCCTAGTAATGGTTTGTTTATGTGCTATACATATCCACCAAAAACTATAACAGTCAATTTTAAAGTAAAACCCACAGTATATTAAATTTAGCTATTTTTTAGTAGCTTTTTAAATGTTAATATTAAATATATGAACTTAATTTTAAACTTAAAATTAAATAAGCATTAATAAAAACGTATTCTAAAACTAAATTCAAATCAAACTTTAAAGAGATATTTGACGTTTACAACAGAATCGCGAGAAACTTTTCTCCACACTAATAATAACTAAAACTAAGCAAATAATTGATGTAAATTAATCAATTGTATCCAACAATTAAAAGAGCAATGGCAATAAACTTTGTGAGTCATATTAAAAGAATGTTCAAGTTGTATCCAAACAAAAGTGAAAGTAAAAGAAAAAGAAATTATCAATACAATTAACCAAACAGCTAGTTTGTTAATACAATACATTAACACGCAACCATTTTAGCTAATTATTTAACATTTCCTACTATAAAAACTAATATTTCTTTAAATAAATAAAAGTTTATAACTTACCTGTTTCATTTATAATTTAAATGGCAGCGTGTTAAATCTTCTTTTTTCATTATAATACATAATTCACTATGTTAAGCATCTGTCGTTAATAAGGAAGCCTTTTTAAATAAATTATTAGGTCGTATTATATATCATATATGTACAGGCTACAGTCACAATGCAAAGCGTTAACGCCATATTTGTTTATGACGTTTGGTAAAATTGTTGCCATAGCATATACAATGTTTACATTAAAGTTAAATGTATTTTTTTTTTAATTTAATTTAGACTCTTGAGCTTCGATCAATTATACACTAGATAAAGGATTGCACGCAAATATGGCTTAAAAATATGGCACCAGACAATATAAACATCATTTCAGTATATTATTACACAGACTTATGACATAAGATCATTTCAATAAAATCCAACCTTATACCATTGCGTTAAGGCTTAGTTTGGTATAGCGCGGATAAGAAGACTTGCTCGTATTTTTTTGCCGTTTTTTAGACTGTAATCCTTCATCTAGGGTATAGTTAATCGAAGCTCTTGAGTCTAAACTACTAAAGTTTATGAAACATTTAATTTATTTGTAGAGGTCAAAGTTTTACAGCTGCATTTTTTAATTCAGACAACATGAAAATAGTAATAAAATTACATTACTCTCATTTCTACATATTTTAAATGTAACTTATGTGTATTAACGAAAATAATTAAATTATCAATGTCTTTAAGTAAACATTGAACCTACAATCATTATAGAGAGAGAATATAGTAAAACTAGCCAGAACTTTGTTATTTTATAAAGTCTAATAGTTTATGTGCGTATACACCCAATACCGGTAAATACTATCAGGGAATATGGATCTTGGGTGCTGGTTACTTTGGCAGACACTAGCTATAGCGCCTACGAACATATTAGGAGCAAATAATAGTTTTCACACAATAGTTAATTAAATTTATATATTACTAGTGGGCGCGCGAAGCTTCGCCTGCTTATTTGTGGAC
>FAPJ01002665.1:22367-38040 GCA_001485985.1 Heliconius ethilla aerotome | reverse complement strand
TCCGCCACTCAACACGCAAATTCGGCGGAAAGTGGGGACTGGAGTGTCTTAACACTAGGTTTCATTAATTTTGACGATGTGTAGATTAAAGATCAGAATGAAAGTTTGGACGGTTAGATTCAAGATTCCGCTATGTTTAAATAAAAAACGTATAAAACGTTTCTACGAATATCAATATGTAATGTAATGTTTTGATCATATATTACAGAAAAATCAACCAATATTCTCCGTCGGAGAACGTGAAGGTGTACGAAAAGGCGGTGTCGCGGCGGCACGCGCCGCAGTTCGAGCCCAAGGCCACCATCGCGCAGCTGCACGACTCCGACGACGAGCACGAGCTCGACGAACGCGGGCGGCGGCGCCTCGTGGACGATTACCTCGAGGTACCTTACTACACCCTTCTAGAAACGTAACATATTTTACTTTTTTAAAAGTTTATGTTGTATTGTATGTATTTTAGAGTAATATCGCGCTTTTCCTGTTACCAGAGCGAGAAAATGAAAATAAATCATTCCCTCGAGCTGCAATCGAACTCATGACCGTCGCGTTTATAGTCAGACGGTGCGGAACAACGGTATCTAATGTATCTTTTTTATAATAAAATACTCTGTTTCTAGTTCAAACAACTTATGCTGAAATTTGATCCTGAAGAGGAGGAAGACGAGGAAACCACCCCATCAGGGGCTGCGAATGCGAACGTGAGCACAGGCGCCAGTGCCGGCGCGTCCGGTAACGCGGCAGTGGGGGGCGCGGGGGGCCCGGCCGGCGCCACCTAACGCCGCCGCGGTGCCTGTGCACCCTAGAGTGTCAGTGACCGCCAAGTGACCGCTGAGTGATCGCCAAGTGACCGCCATGTGACTGCCAAGTGACCGCGAAGTGACCGCTCGGACCGACTTATCCCATCAGTTCATTTAATTTATTATGCGGCCTTGTCCGGGCCCGGTACCGACGGCGGCCTCCAATTTCTTTATATAACTTATATTTGAGAAACCCGATTTTGTTTTATATTAAAAAAGTCTTGTGTGTAGATAATTTTTATGAAGAATATAAAGTATATGTGCCGACAGCGACTAAGATATTTCGATAGTATTTTCTTTTTTTTCTCACTTTAATTTGCCTAGAACGTTCGCGCGTACGGTAGCGATGGTGCGACGAAAGGAAAGTTATAATAGGTCAATTTCTTGTTGTGTAAAGTCTGTCACGATTGCGTGAAATAAATTGCATAATTTTTATACGTATCGGCGACTATGTAATATAGAATAAAAGGTATATGTTGATTTGGAGGGTACTGCAATAAAACTGCATTTCAAATAATAATAAGAACGATAGATTTTTATATTTTATTTTGTATTTATATCCCGTTTATATTTTTTGGTTCATATTAGTCGAGGTGAGTTAATAAACCTCGGAATTTTATATATACAGTCTATTTTTGAAATCCATATTCTTAATTTCTATTTATTTTTATTGTTTCAACTTGTAACAATATATGCATTATAATTAATTTATTAGAAAACGCTTGTACATAAATAAATACTTAAAAAACTATTAATATCATATAAAATTAGCAAATTATTGAAATATGTTTTATTAAAAAACAAAGTACAAAATAATTATTCTTAGTATTATTATATCGATTAATACGATTATTATAATTAATGACGCATTAAGCATAAAACTAGAAAGGTATTTTTTTCATTTTAAGATAATCAGGTCCATTTAGACCACTAAAAACATTTTGTAAGTCTTTGTTAGTGAAGTTATATTTACAGAAAATATAACTAAATCTATTCAAACATTTTCGATTGTCTTTCTTCTGAAATAGCAAATTTGTTACAAAGAAAAAATATAAGGGTCTCTGAGGTGGGTTTCACTTTTCCTTCAGCTATTAGCCTTTTCAAGTTGCGTATGCGCTGCTTATGCGGATACTCCTTGTTGTGACGTTGGACATCCTGAAAAAGAAAATTAATTATGTTAATTTCGTTTATTCATTAGTTATTTTAAAAAATAATTACAACATAGAAGTAATAATTTTGCTGACCTCTTAGTCACAGATCAAGTTTTATGATATGAAAATATTGCAGCTATTACCATTCGATCTGTTTGTAAATTTAAGCAACTGAGACATAAAGTGAGTCAAGATAGCGTTACAAAATTTTCTTGATAGATCAAGCTATAGGTCAAGCTAATAAAAGCGTGTTAATTTATTTTTAAAAATACATTATACAAAGCCAATGCACCTGTTCTTGTTCTTTTGATTGTTCAATAGGCGCGGGCACGGCGCTGTCCCACATAACGGGGTGCCAAACACGGCGGCTCGCCTTCTCCGGGGGCGCGGCGGGCTGCGGCGGCCGCAGCGGCAGCGAACGCACGTCCACGTACTCCTCTTCATACTCGACCTCCTTATTCATATTGACGCTATACGAAGAGAAATAGTCCCATATTAGATAGATTAAAAGTCGCTTATCATGTATAGTGGGTTATTTAGTGTTATTTTTTTATTTATTTGTAAATTACTATGAACAATATGATCTTTTTGTTTTGCTTTTTATAGGTACATGCTGTATCCCGCACATAGCAGAGTACGCAGAGGGAATCTGGGAGCCTAGTGTTAAGACACACCGTTCTCCACTGTCCTCCGGATTCTCGCTGCATAGAGTGTTGACTGACGGAACTCAACGCCACGCTTTGCCTCATTACCAGACCGAGGAAATGAAAATATTAAAACATTTAATTTCCTCGAGTGGAAATCGAACCTACAATTTGTCACATTTGAACTCTCACGCTTGTTCCTGTGTCCTGTACATAACTTTCAATCAAATCAGCTTCACGCTGCTAGATAGACAGAGGGAACCTAGTGTTAAGACACTCCGTTCCCCACTTTCTACCGAATACTTTTAGAAGTACTATACGGATAAGAGTACGCATCTACATACGATATGTTGCTCGTATAAAATTTACTTGACGCTTATTTATTTATTTGTTTATTTAGACACACCAACAGCATAACATATTCAAATGTATTAAATGTGCTACATATTCGAGGTATCGGCGAATTTTTACCAAATGCAGTGTTACTGAAAGGTGGTTATAAAGGAATAGGGTGCCGGGGAATCCTATATGGTATCTTTAATTTAAAAAGTTTGAGAAACTGAGGAAGTCAAGGGTTGCCTGGAAGAGATCACCTATGGTGATAAGGCCGCCTTTACACCATTTTTCATTTGTTCTATCTTGTGTCTGTCTTACGAGGTCTGATCAAAAAATAACCGTTATTTTCAAATTTCGTGAGTTACTTATGCTCGATTTTCGCATTTTTATATATGTTGGCAATATCAGCCATTTTGAATTGTCAGTTTGTTTTTGACAAATAAAGTTACTCGAGTTTTGTGCTCTTCGATTTTTTACTATTCGAAAAAATGGATCAAAGAAACTGAGACTCCATTCCTCCATTTCAAATTGCCTCGTTATCCGAATGGGACAATAAAAATAATCCATTCCCCCAAGTGGGAATCGAACCCACAACCGAGACGGTTTACAGTTAGACACTGTGCCGCTAGGCACACTAGTAGGCACGGTAGTAGGCAAGGGGAATTCCAAAAGAAATACTATAACTTGAAATACTTCTATTTCACGCTTTTTAGTAAGTACCTATAGTATCTAAGGTAGGCCAAGAGAACCTATTGTAGAGATACTCCATTCTCCAGGCTCCTCACTAATTTGAGACATGTGTTGAGCAGCTGAGCTCATGACGTGTTTCGTATTCTCAGATCAGAAGAAAAAATAAATGAATGTTGCCCGCAAATCAAAACCAACAACCATCTTGCTTTTAGCCAGCCAGTCCGGCGGCGGCAGAGGAGACGCTGCGGTAGCTTTTTAGTTCTTTTCGAATTTTCATTTTTTTTTTGTCTTATGTTATCTACAAATGTAAACCGTAACAGGTTTACAGAAACTATACAAAAAGAACAATCCTTGTGATTTGAATAAATTTAAAACACCAATAATATCCGTTACTACTTAAAGAAATAAGTTTCAAAGTCCCCACCATTAAAAAATAATAATGCCATTATATCGAGATAATATGAGAAACAGATACAATATTATATGTTAGACATAAATTACTGTGGAAGGTCAACGTATCGAGGCTTTAGCGAATTCGCCGTTGTTGAACCAAAATAAACATCACAATCTGCTTCATACGAAACAACGACGCAATAGATATTTTTTATTGAACAAGCAGCTTGGCAAAATGACAAGATTTATTTTATTGAGACCAAAATTTCTGTAAATTTAACGTCAATCAAAAACATTATTGTATTAAGTTCTTTGTTTGATTTATTATAAAAATAACTTAAAATAAAAACAAAAACCTAATTATCTACATGAGAAAAACAAATATAATATTTTTTTACAACAATATTTAAAAACTTTATTAAAATAACATTTTCATGAAATTTACGTTAAATTATTTGTGATATATTATTTTATAACTAAATGTAAAATATACATTATAATTAAATACACAATACAAAAATTTACTTACTTCATTTAAAAAATTACTTACTCCATAAAAAGCTTCATTAAAATAATAATAAATACACATTAAAAAAAACATTAAAGCTTACAATAGACAAATTCGTTCACGAACTTTGCGTTGTACACAACTAAACTGTATTCGTGCGCCGAGACGTTGTATTACAGTCCGTTAATCTCGAGCAATCTTTATTTATAATCACAGAATACTGAACTGAGGCACATCAAGAATGAAACTGAAATTAATTACTTTCTCTCGTCTCTAAGGCCATATGATTCTCAAACATTTCTATATGACGTACTTTGGACTACTATCAGTAAAAAAGACATTAAGTACAGTATCGACCGAAATTCATGCCAACAATTTAGAATCAATTTCGTTGGCCTGTTTTAATTTCTATAAACAAATAGTATGGTTCCATATTGTTCTGGATGTAATATAAAAATAATGTATATATTTTCAATTTTATAGTATATTAAGAATTCATCTCTCATATTATTAAATTGTATTTATATTTGTTTTATTTCGTTCGTAGAATTACAGGAAAAAATCCTCGAAATTATGTTTTGAAAAATATTCAACAATACTATTCAGAACCAAGACCAAGAAAACGTATTTTTTGTATAATGACACTTCTCTAAGGAATAAAGATCGTAATTAATTTTCAGTATTTTAAAATATATGTAAGTATATGATATGAGAGTTGGTTAATATTTTACCAGATAGTACAAATGTTTCGCACAGATTTGTATTTGACTAACATAACCGATATAAATCTTATAAAAAATGTTATAAAAAGTGTTATAAAAAAACATATTTATAAAAAAATATATTTTAATTGGAATATCTAAAACTAGTTAACAATAAATTGATAAAGTTGAGCAGTCAAGCATTAAAAAAATAACAATTTCTTAAACTAGATTATATAAACATTAAACATTTCGTAGCGTGAATTGTGCTTAATTGTACTTATTTTCACTAAAATATAATGTATACCTATGTATTTTTATTTCTCTTATCTTAATGTATTTTTATAGTAAGATTGCCTGCTACTGTCGATCAGTGAAATCTATTATGCAACAAATTACTATTACCCGTTATCAATTCAGGCTTTAACTTAAAACTTGATTGTCACGCTCCAATTCTGCTTTATATTGACTAAGAGAGTTAAGCAATTTATGCCCCTGCGACTGTCTCGTCAAATGAAGCTTCGTGTTCTGATCTTGCCAGCATATATTTGGGCAAAGTGACCCCGAGCTCTGCGTTGTACCGAGGTTCAGTCTCCGACCAAAATGCGGCTTTGGATTCTGCGCCGGCAAACTCTTCAGGCGGTGCAATGTTAGAGACATCAATAATTTTAGCACTTGACTCTGCGTCAGATCCCTCGCTTCGTTTTACTTTTTTAACAGTTTTGGCTACTGGAGAAGTAGCAGCAGCTAGAACTTGTGACGCTTTTTTACGTTTTAATTTTTTACCATTATTTAAAAAAGCCGACTTCGTCGCTGGAGCAGCATTTGTCGCAATAGGTTGACTTTCTGCCGCTTCGCTACCTTCATTGACCGGTTTGGATGTGAATTCTTTAAGTTCTTGGTAAGCTAAATGACTTTGCTTTGGTGCAGATTCAGAAACAAACATGCATTCTTCATTTTTTAGGCCATTTTTATCAACACATTGAAAACATGTCATAGAATTCTTCTGCACTTTCTTGCATGCAGATCTATCTTTTTTTTTAAATTCAGCTAAAACGTGCTCTACATCTTTTTTAGGTTCGTTATCTGTATAGAATCCTGGTAATGCTTTATTATAATCATAAGACTTTGGCTTATCATTCTCAGAACTATCGTCGTTTGTTGCAGTGAGAGCCTCACTGGATTTAGGTTTTGATGAATGAATATAGAAAGACTTATATTTTTCACGAGAATCATCTTTGTCTGCTTCTCTATAACTACTATATGGTTTGTCTACAGCTTCAGAAAATTTTTGAGGAGCTGTTTGATCTTCTTTTGATTCTTGAATTTTTTCAGCCCTCTTTGGTTGGACTGATTTTTCTTCTACTTCATCAGGCTCATCATTACTATCGAACTTTTTTTCTTTAGAATAAGCATATTTATTATTTTTGGGTTCAGCAACGTAAGAACATGACTCGTAATTTCCTCCTGTTTTGGGGTCTTTGCAGGTCATACATGACATACCATCCTTCTTAACTTCCTTACAATTACCTGGATTTTGTTTTATTTCAGCAGCTTGTTTTTCCGATAGCTCTTTTATTCTTTCATACTCTTTATGATCATATCCTGAATCATAGCTATAAGGATACTGATATTTCTTGTCAGAATCTTTCTTCTCTTTATAAGGACTACTATAAGGGCTTTCATCAAAAGCCTTAGGTTTGGATATGTATTCAGCTCTGTAGTTATATGGATCATCCTCTTCATCAGATTCAGCTTTTCTTAAACTTTCCCTGCTTCTGCCTCCTGTATAGCGACGAATGCGAGCGGGCCCTGCAAGATAAGGATTTTGCTTGTAGTTCTGATTACCTTCAAAGTTTTCAATCAATTCTTCTTTGCGATATTCTAAAGGATGATTTACTTCAATATTGATATTGGGCTGAAAATAGGTAGCGACTGTCGGATTATTTTTCAGTGTTGCTAAAATTTCTCCCCCCTCAGGCTCTTCATTCTGTTCTGCTTTATAAACTCTATAATTTGGATCATGTATTGTTCTTATATCATATCGCAAAGGGCTTATTTGCTGTGTGGTGGGAGCTACTTGAGAATTTTGTTGCTGCTTTACTACAATTTTTGCCGACCGTCCATACGGCAAAAAGCTTTGACTTGCAATAGGATTAAAACCAAAGTTATTTGCATCAAATACACTTTCTCTAGGTGCGACTCGACTTTGCAATGAATCAATAGAACTACTAACAACGGTGTCAAATAATTGTGGATATTGACTTTTATCTACTTTGAGAAATGCGGCGGATATTGGACTTGAAGCCAACGACGCTATGCCTGCAAGCACAACATAAAGCGGTATATTACGTTAGATAAGTACACAAAGGAGAATACGGTCTTAAAAAGCAAGAATTAGAAGAAAATATAAAAAATAGTATTTACATACCAGAATCCTCGCCATTAAAAATTGGTCCAAAATCTAACGATTGCACGAAACCATTTTGTTCTTCAGCGGTAGACACACTGCCATAAACAACCCAAAGAATAAACTGTAAATTTCAAAACATTTATGAAAAAATTATGTATGTAGGAATTAATATTTGTTAACCAAAGTGATTTTCGTACCAAACATTTTAATTTCAACATTTTGAGGTGGGTATATACCCAAAGAGGTGTAATTAAAGTTTTATTGCCTCTACTCTATATTTAGATGTATTTCTGTCTTGCGTCGAGATGAAAGTAACGTCATAGAATTACAAAGACAAGGTTTTATAGGCGTCATTATTGCGAAGGGGAAAGATCGGTGCAACCGAGCGCGCGCACCATTCAAGCGTGTCTTGCCGGACAATGTCCGCTTACTCCATCCGACTGACTCTTGGGGTCAATATCTGCAATACACTTCGAAATCATTATAAAATTAATGAACACCATGTGTATGTCAACTAATAAAAAATCAGGGACACAAGCGTACGGCTAAACGCAACGGTTGTGGGTTTGATACCCACTTGGGGGAATTAATTATTTAATATAATATCTTCATTTCCTCGCCCTGGTAACGAGGCAAAACGCGAAGTTGAGTTCCGCCACTCAATACGCAATGCCTCGAGAATTCGGTGGAAAATGGGGAACGGAAGTGTCTTAATGTAAACGGAATGTCTTAACAGTAGGTTCCCAAGTTCCCTCTCGACATACGGTGTGAAATTAAAAAAATAAAAATAATTATACCTATATATGATAACCTTGTAATTTGTTAAGCATATGTGCTCAGTTTAAATTTTTTAAAGCAAAATTTTAGAGATCATTTGGGAAGCAAATGAATATATGACTGATAATAATTATTAAAAATTCAAGTATTAAAATTAAAGAAGCAGATGTCATTAAGCAAAATAAAACAACACTAACAATAATAATAAAAAACCAATTGAATTATTGAACGTCTCGTTAAATCAAATTACTCGAGAAAACATGAATTAAAATATATAAATAGAAATTGTAACACTTTTTGTTTAGATGGTTTCTCGAAAATAATTGTTTCATTAGCCGTAAAAAACGTTTCGGTCACGGATTATTTGTAAATTTGATAGATAGTACAATAAGTTAATTAAAAAAAAGTCTGTTACATTCAAATATAAATTTTAAAAAGAATTTTATTTTATATAAGCTACTTCATTCAGTTCAATATTTCAAAATAGATATTAAAAGTAAGAAATTAAAAATGTGTGTGAAAACCTACCGAAAATAATCAATTAATAGATATACAAAATTAAATAGAATCTACTTTTTTTACGTTGAAGGTAATATTCAATTAGATGTGGTACTGACTTTGAAAGCTAAATTTAACATAGCAGTTATCTAATAATGATTGATTAGCGCTTAGGTAGCGTAGGGTAGGACGCCCTGCAGCACAATGGACAGACGATTTAAAGAAAGTGGCTAGCATCGGATGTATACGAAAAGCCCAAGATCGGGATGGTTGGCACTTGATGACGGAGGCCTACGTTTAGAAGTGGACAGCAATAAGGTGATAAAAAAAGCAAGTTTTATATAGCCATAGTCAAAACAACAGACAAAATATTATAGTACACAACTATCATAGACACACACACACACACGTACACTCGTATCGATTTGATATTTAATAGAATACGGTACGTTTGCAATTAATATTGTACTGATGTTTATCATCGGATAAACATCGCTGGTCTTACTGAATGGATTACTTAATCCAAGTGAGATTTCTTTATGTTCATTGTAATTATGTAAATAGACAAATAAAATAACAGTTATAATCCCATAAAAGTTACTTTAATGTGTTATTAAAGAATACATAGATAAATAATACATATACATGGAATGAAGATCAAATGAGATGGTTTGTTTATAATCCCTTCAACTTATCCAATAGACGCTGACCTGCCGGACTCTTATCACTTTCTAAGGAGATTAATATTGTTTTCTGTAATGGAAAGAAATAAATGTATATAATAAATGTATATATATCTTATAACATTAAAAGTTATATAGTTTTCGGTCATTAAAGTGAAATAAACGAGCAGAGAATAATCCTTTTACTTTTATTACATTTATAACGTCCTTTTTTATTACAATCGTTAATTTATGATATTATAATGAAATATTCCAACAATTTACAGTATTAGTTGATGAATTCTTTTAAATCATAGTAAAGGTAAGCATACCGCGAATTTGTTATTTGAATCCTGAATTTTCTGAGACAAGACCCATAAATTAGTCCCTAAGCTGGCCATAGAAGCTTCTTGAAGATCACCCCTCTTGATGATCCGCCAGAGTAACTCTAAACATAAATTATATTGTTTCTTGGTTTCTTTCGCATCACCCAAAGATTTAAGGACAACCAGTATCTCTTGACATATGTTAGTTGCATGGTTTTCTATAGCTTCTATGAATTCTTCCTCAGAGCCGTACAATTCATCATTTGATAAAACTAAAAAATATTTATTAGTTTATTAGAAGTTCATTGATAAAACATTTGGCATAAACCCGTGGGCATGTTATACAGAGTGTTTTTGTCACCACCACTTTAAATGAAACCACAGATTTAACTACTCAAATATATATAAAAGCCTAATACAATAAAAACAAAAGAGATTGTGCCAAAAATGAAAAAAGGTTTTTTTTCGAACAAAATAATTAATAAAATAATCGTTGTAAAATAAACTGCCAATTGTTAAGAACGACGCACGCACACCATAAAAGGGACACCGCCCACACGTTTCATTCCTAAATCGAGTCGTAGGTATTGGCGGCAAAGTTCAAAATTCTTTAATCTTTAGTAGTATTTTTGTATTAGTAAGTGGTATCTATTCTTACATGCGTCGCACGTAATACAATTTTGGATAAAAATCGTGGAATGAAAAAATAATCCTACGTGTAAACTGTTGACGTTCTTAATTTTTTTTCTGGTATGCGTATGAAATATTTTGCTGCTCCCGTAAAAGGAGAGCAGACGCTTCCATCCTGTATATATGAAGCAATGAAATAGTATTATTTTTATCAGAGCGAATAGTAATAGTTAAATTATTATTTTTCACTCTGATAAAAAGACAAAGCGCGGCGTTCATTTCCACCACTCAACACGCCATGTATCGAAACTTGGTAGGGGCGTGGGGAAAGGGGTGTTTTAAAACTAGGTCCTCTCTGCCTATCCTGTTAAATTTGGGATACAGCGTGAAGCTAAAAAAATAGTACCTCCTTCTATATGATAGACGTATGTCTCCTGCGTCATTTGGCAGAGCAGATCCAGTGTCCGCAATAGAATAGTATAGTACTGGGGATCTGTTTTCTTCCAATGAATCCTTTCCATTGTTTTTATAAAACCACACAGTATGTACGCTTTGCTGTTACTGTCCATGTTGTCCTAGAAAATTGAATTAGCCTGTTTTGAATTATTGTTAGGAGTAAATAGGGTTGTAACTCTATTGATTAATAAGTTGAGTTGATAGAGACAGACTGTCTGACTATGACTATATTATCTATGATTTTCAATAACCAAAATAGAATTATTCGTTAAATCAATTTCAAAATAATATCACTGGGAGTTGTTATATAAACACATAATGACAGTATTCATTAATTCAAATTGAGGAAATTGAGCAAAAAATATGATTTAAACTTTGGAAATAGCAGTGTGGCGTTTCATTTTGCTATTATACAATACACAGTCGAACTCCGGAGAATGGAATGTTTTGACACTAGAACTAAAAAAAAATCAAATCGATTAATTATTTTCTTAATGTAAAAATAAACTGACATTAAATAATAGTTAAAATAACATACGCCTGAAGCTAATATATAAGGGTCTTAAAAAGAAAATAAACAATATACAAATGCACCTATATGTATGGAAATGGCAAAATATTGGAAATACTTACTGGTAATATAAGAAGAGTAGATAGAAAATTGCTGATGAGACCCACCACTCTATCATGTGTGGGTTTATTTTGTCCATCTTCTTGGATGTATTGAGGAATGTCGGGAATTAAGCTGACAAAACTCTTCAAATTTGCCTCAGCTGTTAATAAACAAAATATTTTTGTCTAAAAAATCAACAAATTGATTTTGGTTAGATTTCGTCTATAGCTACATACAAATTGAATCACCTCTCCTAGAATATTGTAAGCATATGGCGTTAAATGAATTCATTGGCTTATTCAAAAAAAGTATAAAAGTGACACATATTAAATTTAATATAAATTTTCTGCAATATGCATAAAATTTAAATTTTGTTTCCCAAAGATTCGAAATTTTAAGGAGCGAAAAAATGACAATATTAAATTATTCATTTCTCCGTGTGGAAATCGAATCAACCGTCGTGTTTACTGTCTGTCAGACGCTATGCCTTGCAACACAATTGCTTCAACTGCACTCAACATTCAAGATCTCAAATTCGAAAATTGAACGAAGTTTCTTAATACTTGGTTCGCTTCGCTTCGCCCACCTAGCTTTATGCGTGAAACTAAAATAAAACAATAATAATTATAGCGTAGTTATACCCTGTCCGACGCACGCGCCGAGCAGCGCCACCTGCGCTGTGAGCAGGTGCAGGGCGGCGCGCGACGTCACGCACTGCAGCGACGGCGCCGTCACGCTGCAGTACGCGGCACACGCGCGGCAGACCCACGCGCCCGCACCGCCCCCGCCTGCCCGGCACGCCAGCGTGTTTACCAACTACGAGGGTGAAAATTATAAGGATGGAGGTAGAAGAATTGATATAATTATATGTCAATTTTTTTTATTGATTATTATTTTTTAAAGTTTTTTCTACTTTTAGTGTCACTTTCACAAATAATTACTAAGCTCAACTTAATCTTCGCGTACTAAAGCTGTTAATTACCCAACTGCGCAAGGTAAACAAGGATAATGATATTTTTTCTATGAATGTTTATTCGTCAGCGCCGTTTTACAGGCCAAACGGGTTGACCGATTTTGATGTTTCTTGACGATTGACTTAAGTCAATCTATTTGCTATTATTTTTCCGACCTTCATTAAAAATATGGCAATGATAAAAAATCACTATGGCAACAAGCAAACGCCATTTTGTCAAAATTAAAAAAATATTATGGGAAGTGGGACATAAGCATGATTAAATCCGTGTCGTATCTATGTTGCATAGAATGTTTTTTCAGTAACTATTAAAGGTACTACCGAATAAAAAAAATACTATTACTGTTTTAGAAGAAATATAATACAATCATGATAATAAATAGTCAGTCATGGCGCAGGAGCACAAGGAGTGACTGTAAATGCGACTGATTGTAGGTTCCATCCACAAAATAGGAAATGAAATATTAATTTAAATTTGTATTTACATTTTTTCGCTCTAGTGTTGAAGCAAAGCTCGTCGTTGAGTTCTGCAACTCAGCACACAAAAGTGGGGAATGGAGTGTCTTAGTATAAGGTTCTCTCTGCTTATCCTGCTGTATGCGTTCATTATTCATTTCCTTGCTAAATCTAACCTCATAAAACTAATATAACACATTTTTTTATTATATACTAAAATACTCACATGAACTAGAACTGTAAGCACTGAATCTAGTCTTATAAATGCTGATCGACATTCAACGTAAAAATTCAACTGTTGTTCCAGATCGTCCTGGTACGTGACCGCTTGAATATACTTGTTTATAAGTTCCGCACAAAATTTACTCTCATCTTCTACTGTGACTGCACTGTGAATTTCATATGCATAAATTTTTAATTCCAACGAAAACTTATAAATATTATAATTATTTGTTGCTACGGCCAGCGCCACTGCGTCGGCCTGTAAGAGCGAAGGTTTTGTTGTTGTGTGGATTCGATTTCCGTACGGGGTAATGAATTATCATTTCCCAGTAGTTAAAGAAACAGCAAAAATATTGAATTTTGGAAACATTAGGTATAAGAGGAAAGTGGAGAATCCCACGTGATTTCGTTCGTTCGTTTCGGGAATATTTACACTAAAAATACATCCTCTTTATTTTATTATATGTTGCTGTTAAATACACAAAATTTTACGATTTGTTGCCAAAAATATATTTATATTTAGATTTAACGACAATTCGAGACATGAATGAATATATATTTTTAAAATATTCCCACTTACTTAATAGAATCGTGAATAATACAGCATAGTCTCATAAGACTAGATATCATAATAGGATCGTCTATTTGAACGGACGTGTATCTTTCAAAGAAAAGTGAGAGGACGGTCTTTGCCATCATCGTACGCGCCGTCGACGACTGCGCCAGTTCTACTAGAGGCATGAATGCATCCTAAAAAAGTAAAAAGCAGAAAGAAAAAGTGTTAAAGTAGTCAAAATAAAACATTACATTAAAATAAATAGAAACCGCCGTGGCACAACCGAAATGCATCTGACTGTAAATACAATGATTGTGATTTCGATTCCCATTTGGGAGTGTGAATTTTCCTCTCTCTGGTAACAAGACAAAGCGTAGCGTTAAGTGCGCCACTGAGGACAAAGTCGGGAATGGACTGTCTTAGAAATTAATAGGTTCCCTATGCCTACTTCACTATATACGTGATACATCGGGAAGCTAAGAAATATAAGGCATAATTATGTTACCATTAAAAAAAGTTCCTCAACATCCGGTATGGACTTGAGCATTCTCTTGATGACGGCTTGTATTTGCGAAGAGTAGTCGTCGGCGGGCTTGCCGCATTTTATCATGTAACGTATTGTTCCGCGCAATATCATATTGATATGTTGACTCTAGAATATTATAATCATGTTTACTTTACTAAAACGCAAGAAAATTGAGAAGTCCAATTAAGATCGTCGACTGAAAGAGTATCTTACTTCAACTTTAGAAATAACAACATATTATTAAATATTTTTACTATTACTTATTTTATCATCCATATCATAATAATAGAATTTTGTAAATGAAAGCAGCATAGAGAAGCTTATCCAAAATAAAATGAAAACTAATACAGGTCATACTTGAATGTAATATTCGGGCCATCCATAAATTTAATTCACACGTTAAGGGATGAGGAAGGGTCTTAAATTTCGTTTCTCACATTTCGAAATATAATATTTAAGTAATAAATCGCAATATTTGTGTAACAAAAATAATAGCGGAACTGCTGTTTTCATTTTATAATTTCTAAATAAAAATTGCAAAGTATGTGACAACACAATAGAGAAAGATCTCATACACGTAACCAGCTGTGACAGGGAGCAGGGGAGGGGTCAAAACATTATGAAAATCGTTTAATATAATTTATAGATGGCTCCTTACCGATAATTGTGTGCAAGCAAATTGCAACCAAGGCTCGAGAACTTGCAAGAAATGTGATGTAGACTTCATATTTGTAGCTATTTTCCACCAAGTCTGGCTCAAACTTTCAGCAGAAACAAGTCGATAATTTTCAGCGTGACAGAGGTGCTCGCCGAGCGATGTCAATACTTGATTTAGTAATACTAAAAAAAATTAGTAATCATTTATGCTATGAAACAAAAAACTATTCATTATAGTTAACTATTTGATTATTGTTTCCTAAATATAAATTTATTATAAAAGTATTACTATTTATATATTTATTTATAAAAATCACTCGCACAAAACCCATCTTTCAACCTATCATCTGCCGTCGTCATTCTTCAATTACTCTAACCGTTGGATCAATATATATGATGCATCGATTGTGACTACATTTTTTTCAGCTTCACGCTGTATCCCACATATAAGAGGGTAGACAGAGGGATTCTAGTGTTAAGACAATCTGTTGCCCTCTCCGTTTTACGTTATTGAGTTCAATATCAGAGCGAGGAAATTAAAATAATTTATTCCCAGAAGTGGGAATGGAACTCGCAACCGTCACGTTTCGCGTAACGACTGACTCGAGTCCATAAGGGATAATGACAGTGATTCCTCATGGAGGATATTTTTCATTTCTATCTACTTATAAATTAAATCAGCTTCACG
>FAPJ01002652.1:0-10739 GCA_001485985.1 Heliconius ethilla aerotome | reverse complement strand
GGTGGAAAGTGAGGAGCGGAGTGTCTTAACAATATGCTACCTCTGCCTACCCTCTACTATATGTACTATACAGCGTGAACATGAAAAAAAAAGTAGTTATTACTTATGTAGTAACTACTGCGTAGTTATGGTTTTTAGTTATTAATATAATGAATACTAAGTAAGGTAGAGTTTATTAATATCTTGACACGTAATTGATATGCTTTTTTATATTTATATTTTAACTAAACAACTACTACAGACACGTGGTCCGCAACGTTTTCCAAGTTTTTATAAATCGTCAGCTTTTATTATATTCTTTCTTGTCTGCTACTAAGATTAGACATAATTATCTCTAGATATTAAATCCCTAATAGAGTCCAGGTATTTAAATTGCCTTTTCAAAAAAACAGTTAATATGTTTAATCATGACAAGACCATATTATTATTTTTATTACAATACAATTGTATATATCTATTTTTATTTTTATAGTCAAATATATTTTTAGTTATCATGGATACAGTTCCTTAGTTATTTTATGGTTAGACAAAAATAATCATTTAAGTAATTTAAATTCTACCGACAAGAAATGGACAAATTTGTTATATTTTTCATATTTTTATATTTCAACAACACCTAAACGGAACCAGTAAACATACAAACAAGCAACTAGTTGTTACTAGTTGAAATGCCATGTTTATTTTATCTTAACCTTATTTTTAATTATTTCATATCACACATAGATAAACATATAACAAATATGAACAAATGAAAAATACATAGAATAAAAATATATAATTTAACACTTGTACTAGATCGCGTTGCTGAGATAGAAGTGTTCGTGTGACCATGGCATTGGTCCTCTCGCTCGCACGCAGCAGTTCATTCACCCGGCCGCAGTGCGGAAGAAGCGCAGGCGGCGGTCCGGCGGTAGTCGGTACGGGCCGTAGGCAGCGGCGGGAAGGACGTCTCCGGCCATGACACAGCCACACTTTATCAGTTACGCGGAGCTGTCGGTGCACTAACGCCGCTCCAATATGACCCCATAGCACTCTATTACAGACTGAAAGCAACAGAGATCTCATGCAAGACTTATATTTTTAATAATATTTTTAAGTGACGTGAAGTGTAGTTTTAAGTTTAGTGATATATTTATACGGATTATTTACGATCTGGATATATTTTCGGGCGTTTCGAGGCTGGATTATTATGAGAGAATTGGTGAGTTATTATGTTATGTTATATAATAATAATAAATATAGGTTATTATTGCTTAACGAGTGGTTAAGCGAGGAGCTTTCTTCGCGTTTAAAAGACATCAACGCGCGTGTCTTAAAGAAAACTTCAAGGTTTTCCCATTGCATAACCTTTAAAAGTAAAGACTGAAAAGCTCTAAATAATAATTTTAGCATTAGTTAACTTTATTAATAAAATATTATTAAAAATATTTTAATATTTTAAATATTTTTTCAATTGTATTTGTGCTATTGTTTTTAATTTTTTTCTAACATAACATTTTATATTTTTCAAAGTTTATGTTTACTATGGATTATAAAATACTTAGTTTATAATACAAAAATATATATTCTATTTAAGGATCTAAATCTCTTATATTGAACATAATTAAGTTATCAGATAGGAGAGCTTTTCGAGCACTAATAAAAAAGGGTTATACTTAAATTAAAAGTAAATTATTTCTCTAAAGCTAATATCATATTATTTTTATGTATTATTGATACTCTTTCAAACTACACACCATCATCCTGGGTGAGTTTTGGCTGTAATTACCATAAAGACTTGAGAACTATATAAGTATATTGTACATAACACACATACATACACACACACACACACACACACACACACTTGCGCAAGCGCAAACTTTGAAGATCACTTGCAAAAAATGGACCTTGAACTCAACAAGTTCAATTTCAAGGCGAACATTCGCACGTGAGGGCTTACGTAATACACCCCACTCACATAATGGCATGTGCGTGCGACTGTAAACAAACTACAATTATTTATAATTAACTTTATAAATGAACTATATTGCTTTATTAGATCATCGTGTATTAATTATATATGCAACTTTACGGTAACGTCTCTATGAGTACGTTAACCATGTTTGTTGAGTACGTTAATTGTTCATATGGACAATGTTGGGAATAGCAAAATAATGAAAAAAATATGTTATATATTGTAATATAAAAAATATAAAGAATAACAATATAGCATGTGATTTTTATATAAGATATTTTGTTATATTTTCTTTGTCTTACAGCTAATTCAATATTTTTTAATAATATACATTTAAAACTGTTATTAAAATAAAATAAACATTTAAACTAAATATTATAAAAAGTATCCCTATTTATATCTACATAGTATATAGCTCGCACATTCGCATACATCATCCTGAAATAATTGACAGTAGAAAGACGTACGTGATCGTGTAAAACATTCACGAACACAAGCATCTTAGTCTTATATATAAAAATTACGAACACAATACATAAATGAAGTGCAAATATAGTAAATAGAACCAAAAAACTTCTTCACGTTTAAGCAAAAGTGAGCTCAATATGGAAAGAGAAAGGATTCAATTTGGCACACACACTTCTCGCAGTTTCGGCAATGACACTGACTCCGGCCGATGATATAACAGCAAGCTGACAAACCCGTGAAAACTCGGTTATTGACCCGCGAGCTCGCGGCCGCGGCCGAACTGACTGCTTTCGCTTACGCCATTTTGTGTTTACACCACTTATGATAAAGTTTAATATCAATCTCTCTTGATCTCCTTATGTTTATGCTTTTAAATCTACACTAAATGATACGTACGATATATTTATATATTTATTTTAATATTGATTGATACATTAATATTATATTATAAAATTAGCTTGAACTATATATTTGATCGTTTTTTTAATTTATAGATAAGTTTTCAGAATTTGTTTCGTTTTTAAGAAATGCAACACAAGTCAATTAAATAATATATAACAAACACATATCAATATTTATATAAATTTAAAACATGATTTGAAATTAAGTTTAATACAATATTATTAGATATGATAATTTTTATCCTAGCTATTTCTGAAGACACGTCGTTAAGATGCAGATTGAACTTATCTTACTACTATACAATATATACATATATGATATACACATTATATATACACAGATCATGGAATTGGTTATTGGAAGAGGTCTAACAAAACACAACTCTACTTTTAGCCACTCAGATATTTTTTTAAATACAAATTTTGGTTATCATACGCACATTATGCACAATATTACTGTTTTATAATAAAAAAAATATTATTTTCATTTTTTATATTATTTTGCAATAAATTTAATAGATACATTTAAATAAAATAGACTCTCTCATTAATGAAAGTACTGCAACTTTAAAAAACAACTTTAGCAACTTTAAAAAATGCTATACTTAATATTGATCTTAAAACATATACACAAACAATCTGTATGTAATACAGTATGACTTGTTTAACTCCAAATAGAAATAAAGAAATATTTATGTATAAAAAAATATAAATATCTAGTTCTCTCGCCTTCCGACGAGATCACTTACGCTTACGTGGGAGTGCCAGGAAGGTCCTTGATGGGTAGAAAGTAAATGCTTGGTAAACATCGCGGGAAGAAGGGACGCGCGGGCAGCGTACTGTAACCTGTTCGACCAACGGTACCTCGGTGTGCCCCGGGCGTGCACGCATCTATTATATAACAAAGATTTTTATGCCTCAGTACTCTTTGTTTGTAGCATATGTCATTCCTCATATATGGTATGAAATAATACCTGTATTTCTTTATTACCAGTATTTTTTTTATGGAAATACAGTAAACTATGAGTTAAATTAACATTTATTTAAAATATTCTAGATGTCTACAGTCTGTCATATGTATAAGTTTAAATAATTAATTAGTCCATAAAATAGAGTCCACAGAAAGTGTTTTATATTAAGTATAATAAACCGTGCCACATGCATGTAATTCAAATAAAACGTACGCCGTGATTTCCGGCGGCCGTAATAGCGGTTACCGCACCATAGAGAAGCATAGACCATACCACAGCGAATACCGTTCTCTCTATTGTCACCCCAGGTCTTTCGAATGTCATATTTATATACATATTTTACCGGTTATGCAATAGGAAAAATACTCGAGACAACACTATTCCGAACCGTGTCACGACGGTACGTTGACTTTAGTTGACATTTAATGAATGAATGCACGTGCTAATTACAATACTATTATAATAAGTGTATACTTAAATCTAAAGCTATATTATTTAAGAAGAGTAAGTAATGTTATAAATATATGTATAATATTGTTCATGTAACCTTAGTAAATATTAGCGTCCTGCAGAGGCCATCACCCGCTGGGCTCTGATTTCACCCTCCTATATTATTTTTTATCGACTCTACCTAACGGTAGTCGGATCCCATAGGTACCGTATGAAATATCTTTGAATCAATTCATGCATTTTATTATTTGATCTTCCTGTTAAATGAAATAGAATACTTTTTGTTAAGGAAAATGTTGCAATAGTATATTTATTATATATTTTAAACAATATTATTTGAAAACAAATTCTTTAAATGTATTAAAAGTAGTTTTTGACAATACCGCATTCGATTAGTTCACCTATTTATTATTCCAGCTATTAATAATGTAGGTAGGCACTACTGCAACACAAAATTATGTACGGAAACTGTGCACTGCATAGGCTATAAACCTATTTGGAAAGGATATATGACTCAAGTTCCAGAAAAGTCTACTATACTGTTATTTTGCAGAAAATATTTCTAGTACAACTTTTTCTGAGTAATACAATCACTTTATATTAACAACACATACGAGTATACACTACAAATTTTATATGAAATACATGCATCCTTAGCACTGTGTTGATTGTAAACATCTCAAATGAATATAACGGTACGTCCTTAACAAAAGGTTCGTTGTTATTTTTCCGGACTTAATCCTCTACCTGCGATATGAGCAAACACTTGCTCCTAGCCTTTTGTTGTTTTTTTTATAAACCATGGATAATTATTAGGGATCTATTTTGTCACAGTGGTATCGAATTATGCGGGCTATTCTATATATTAGTATTGTAAGAAACTATTAACTAAAATATGCTTGTATAAGAACATATACCCACAAATTGGAAAAAAACACATCATATAACAAAAAAATAAATATGTTTAAGTTAATACTGACATTGGAATAATGTTAACAAACATGAAATTGATCGAATTTAATTTAAAAGTAAGTAACAAAGGAAAGTAAACCGTGGTCGGTTGGATCGATGAAAGTAAAGGCCGGTGTAGACGGGTCCCGTTAGCCGGCCGGGCTCGGACTCACGGAATACTAAGCGCTGACATACTGCGCGGCTTTTGACCCTAGCCACATTCTAGACTTGTACTTCACACTTCTAATAACTGAATCTGGAAATTATTCTCATACTAACACTCTTGAAGCAACAATATTACAAGCAAAGTAAATTGTGTAAGGTACATACTTACGAGGAATTTCATAGAAATGTGTAACTTTAAAACCAAAAGTTATATAAATTAGAAGTATACGTCTGTGCCTTTGTAAAATATTATTAAAAAAAAAACATTTTACGATAATTGCGTCATTACATCACAATTTACACTGAACTCCAAGGCTGAGCAAAAACATTTAAAAAATCTCCTAGGTAGAACCTTTAATGTTTTGTTACTAATTACCTCGGGACTTTGTACACTTTTTAATGTATATTGTTTCTGAAATTGAAAAAAGGCCTTTGAATTTGTGCAAAAAATGCAATTTGTGCAAATGGTAGTTTTTAGCGTGATTCTTTTATAGTCACCAACCATAAAGGAAACGACCTTTAGTTAGAATAGCTTTTGTTCTTACCGGTTCTGTTATACAATTCTAAAGTTTTACAACGGCATCTACAAAAATTGCACATATTTCTTAAGCGTCATAAAAGCGCAAACAAAAAGTCTTTTAATAATAGCGATTTTACAGCTGATTACGACCTACGGTCTCAGCCAGATTTGAGAGTCGTCTCGTAATAGCTAGTACTTAAGTTTGGTGCGGATATAGCAGGCGAGGACAACGACCCTACGCAAAATTCACTGCATTGGGTTAGGTCTAGTGCATGCGCGTATGTACCGGCGTCAACACGGAAGCATCACGAGCGGGAGCGCGTTATGCGCTAGAACCCGGCTAGAGCAGGAAAAAGGCATGAATGAGTGTTGAAGCCTACCCCAAGAAGGGGGAAATCGAGTTGCACTGTACTGTAGGCTGTGGGCACTGCAACTACAGACAGACGAACCACACACTACTATGTATTGTGAGATCGATAAAACTTTATTCCTTCAATGGATGCGAAACATAATAAAAGTATTTTTTAGAATATCAATCGTTCTGTTAATTTTGTTTTACGTTGAATAATATAGATAAATATATATATAAAATGTATTTATTCAAACAATAAGGAACAAAATGTGTATTTGTTTTAAAAAAGATTACACCAGTCATATTTATAACTTTAATTTAGTAACAAATTTTAAAAAATAAACTATCAGGTACAGCAAACAAAATAATTGAAAACGATTAAAACGATCGAGATGAAGTCTTCAAAGCTTGAAACTGCATGCTTAAAGAAAATTGGTGTGATGTGAACGACCCCTGGGCCCAATAGTCGTGCACACAGCGAGAGGCGCGCGGCGCCGGGCGGCGGGGGCTAGCGCAGTGGGACGACGCAGCCGGGGCCGTTCACCCCGGAACATTCTGTGTTTTGATATCGCTCGAGCCTCCACCGGCGCGGCGGTGGAAAACTGCATTTTCTTTGATGCGCTTCACTTTTCACGCTCTAATTGAGAACCAATTACCCTATTTTGGATATAGTCATTTTAGGTTTCTATAAATATATAAATAATAATAGGTATATTATTAATTTTGTTTCATAATTTGTAGACATTGCTGTATTACATAAACTTAACACGACACGAGATATAACATTTTATAAAGTTTAATAAAAAATACATTTAAATTATAAATTACTGCATCTATATTTCAAGTCTAGTAGTCATTATAAACAAAATAAAATTGAAGAATTATTGATTAAAATATTAAAATATTCAAGACATATAGATATACATATACAATCAATCGTACCCATATAGCAAATAGTTCATAAGTAAAAAAAAATATCATCTACACTAAATCATATGGGTTTCAGCGTTTGTAAACATTAGTCTTAATCGATCGCGACGGAGCGGAGCTTCAGACCTGTCTGCAAGGATGCAGACGTAGGGTAGGTCATGAGCGGTAATGGGGTGCAATGGGCCCCTGATGTAACAAGGGGAGAATAATTTAGGCCAGTATTAAATAAATCGGTCACACTGTCATACCTGATCAATAAATGCCAATTATTTATATAGAAAACGTGTTTCTAAATTTTAAATTCATTTGGTGTTAAAAAATAAAACAAAAATTTTACTAGTTTAGCTTAAAATCTTGTTTCTGAAAATTTTACAATGAATTATTTTTTTAGATTTTTAAATCTGAAAATTTACATACGTGCCTAAAGTATCACCACCTACTTCTTAGCTTAATTTATTAAAGCGTTAGCAACCCGCGCAGCCACCATGTTTATTATTCAGAATTCACAGAGTTTGAGGCTGTTAACAGATTAAAGACTGTAAATAGTGAAATCAATATTGGATAATGGTGGATGGCAGGGTGCGGGCTATGTCGACAGTGGAGGCTAAACGCATCACCCCTACCACGTTGAAGCGGCAAGTTTTTACAAAATTACGTATTGCACTATCTCTTTCCTGAAATGATGCTTTAAAGCGAGTTAGCATAGGGAAATGGTGCTATGACATCGAGAATCGCAAGTAAGGGCATATGAAGCCCGTGTCGTCGACCTGCGAGAGTGAAAGCTTGTTCCGGGGAGGCACGGGCGCGCGCCCGACCGCCCGCCCGCCCTATCATGGCTTTCGCTACCGTTCTCACGCTACCCTTTCATATTTTGTTTTTAACGTGTTTATTTAACAGTTTCGCACTGGACGCGTAAAAAAATTTTATAATTATGTTTTAGCCTATTGATAGTATTTACATTGTAATAAATGTAAAATGTAGTAGTAGTTTATACTTTTTAGAGTCATATAGAGTCATATTTTTATATTTAGACATTTAGAGTCACATATATTTTTTATTTTTTGAGACTTAATATATTTCAAAGGAAAGTATATTTGCAAGTTGACACGGTATTGTCACTGAAGTGCAGGCGCGATCGGGAGCATGGCCAGGGCGCGCCGCGGCCGCCACACTACGGAAGTAATGAACTTGAATGCGCCTGGTCGCACTCCGGCCGGCTCCGTCCCGCTCTAGTCTAATCACGGAGCGCTAGGCGCGAACGTGACGTCCTCACTGCACTCGCTGTCAAATTCGTCCGCATTCTCCATCACGGGCCGCTTTCGTCGTCGATGCGTTTATCGGAACGAGACGCGAATATGTGTGTCGATTGCATTCTCGGCGTTGTAAAAGTGCATCTAGGTCGGTCGGGCCGGCGCGGCGCTTAGTGCGACGTGGGGCAGGTCGGAGGCCGGAGCCGTGCACCATGTGCCCCGCTCGCAGACAGCGCGCGCCCGCGAGCCGCTAGCTGCCGCAGCATCCGCAGCCGCGACGCCGACATGAGAGCGGAGCGCTGGCTCCCACCGCTCGTGCCCTTGCTGACGCTCCGCATACTGCTGGAGTACCTCAAGTCACTCGACATCCTCCCTAACTCATTACCAAAGACAATTTACCAAACTTTTGTACCGAGTTCCTTTATCAAAGTTTAATATTAGTAGAAGATATCACTTAATAATGATTTTTGTAAGTATTAGTGTCGTATGTTGTCGTTATTTATGTTATGTTATTTTCTTATTACAACATTAAGCGCGTCGTACAGTGGTATATAAGTGTAAGTGATATTAAAAAGGGGTTCAAAATGCAGATAAAAAAAACATAAATAATAATCAAGAAAATATTTTGTAATGGCTATCCATAATAATTAAATTCGAATACAATTTCCATTTTTTAAAATTCTAAACGTATTACAAGAAGAAACATGACAATGAATAAAATATTAATTAAAAATACATATAGACACTTCCGCGTCTACATTTTTAATAATATTGGTTTCTATTTTAATTTCGCATACGTTACGTTTCGCACTATTGTAATTGCAGCAAGACGAGACACTATATAATAAATCAATAAACACTTTATTAATACTATTGACAACAATCTATTCCATATGACTTCTGCAATAAGTTAAATTCAGTTTTCATCGAGATGGTGTTGTCGATATACCTATACATATCTATTTACAGTGGAAACAACAACGTATCAAATTATTATTAGACTGCAAGGTTAGGTTCCCATTGCACTCGTATACATACGTAACGTAATTACAACATTATAATTTTATTTAAAGACTTCCTGTATTGAAAAAAAAAGAAATATGCAAAATTTATATAAATTATCGTTTTCGTTTATGAAATTTATTTACAATATAAAAATATATATAAAATGTAATATATCTATTTAAATTAATAAACAAGTTATTTAATTTAAAATTACATTGAAATGTTAATATTTATTAATTAAATATTTCTATATATGTATTTATATAGAGTAAATATGAGAATATAGAGATAAGCGTATGTGCAGCGTATAGGGCAAGTTCAAGTCCAATGCATCAAGGTTGCTTCCTACTGCGCGAGCGCCGACGCGCTGTCCGTGTTCTATTCTTTAACTCACAGCTGTTACATACACGGTATTATGCAATATTTGTATTATATGTTATATAAAATTTCATTTGTGGTAATAAAATATATTTAAAACCATGAAAACAATTAATTAGAGTGTAAATAAAATACATGTCTGTGCTAATTTTATTCATATAGACAAACTTTGATAGGGTTTTTAAGATAATATTTAGAAAGCCGTTTATTTTATTAATGAGCGTTTATTTAAGAAGGGCAAAGTTCTATAATCAAAAACGTAAAAACGTTTAAGTTAAAATTCTTTTTCGAAATAGGTACCGTCGCCAAATTAAAAACATTTTCATTTTTTTCTATTGACTTAAATGGCGAAAACCATCGAACATCGAATGTACTATTTGGCCCTTTTTAAGCAGAAAGTGAAAAATTGGTCTTTTCAATTGAAATTTAATGATAATAGCATTTTTTTCCATCATTATAAGGAAAAGCACAGCAGCAATAAGATTGAGAGAAAAAAGATTATTTGGAAACAGATGTGACAATATAAAATAGTTTATTAGATACTATCTTTTGCTTCGGACGTCATCCACACCTAATAATTTTTTATTGGTAAGAGCTAAGAATATGGAAAATTCACATATGATAAGTAATATGTATTAGTAAATTTACTGGTCTCATAAATAATCTCACCATTGTCATATTTTGATGAATTTTATCTCATACAAACCCTATTATGCCTTTTTATTATCAAAAAAATCCAAAAATAAATGGTGATAAAAACTACCGGCATTATACAGTTAGATCATCCAGGTCCATTTGTTTCGACCTTTCTGTTTTCTGTATGAAAATGTATTGTTATTAACAAACAATTTTTTTTTTTATTACAATCGTTAATGATTTTAAATAAATATTCTTTTTTGTGTTTTACACAAAGTAACGTTCATAATATCTATATATATAAA
>FAPJ01002632.1:0-12606 GCA_001485985.1 Heliconius ethilla aerotome | reverse complement strand
ATTCGTATAGTTCAAGCGGGCGCGTAGCCGCGTTCGGGTCCACTTGTTAATTATATATATTTAGTAGGAAAATATATATTATAATTTCCTGTGTACAGGTGAGACGGTATCAAAGCCAACATGGGGCAAAGACCAACCAAACAATTACAACGGTGAACAGAACTGCGTGGTGCTGGACGGCGGGCGCGCGTGGCTGTGGAATGACGTCGGTTGCAACCTCGACTACCTGCACTGGATCTGCCAGTACCGTGAGTGTCTTTCATAGGTACATATCTTTTTATTTACCGCGAGCGCGAACTACTAAGCCCTGCGACTGTCTTTGTAATGCGTGCTTGGGTCGCTGCTGTAAGGTTATTTTTTATATAATATTAATTGATATATGGAGTTTACAGAATAATTACGATTGGATTTGAAATATTATAATTAAATAATTATTAAGGATTGAAGATTATAAAGAATTGAGCAGAATCTGGGCAGGAGCTCTAATCCTGCAGGGGCACAAGCGTATGACTGTAAAGGCAAAGGTTGTGGGTTTGATTCACACACCGGAAAATTATCTTTTTAATATTTCATCACTCAACACGCAATGCCTTAAGAGTTTGGTGGAGGGTAGGGAACCGAGGTGTCTTAATAGGTAACGGAGTGTTTTAACATTAGGTCCTCAGGTTCCCACTCCCTGATATATGCGAAATACAGCGTGAGACTAAAAAAATATAGTAAAATTTGTATTGTATTAAATGGTTTTAGCTCAAATACTATTCGGAGGAATCTCTGATGTGATTAATTTGGTATACATATTATTATCACGACATTAACTCTTCGTGCTCCGAAGGTAGAGTTGGAAGTGACTTACCGGAATAAAGAAAGGAATTTATCTTGTAGTCCTTGCTCTACAGAAGACATTAAAAACTAAATAACAAATCCAAAATAATAGATTTTTGTCTACTAACAGAATCCTTACAAAATTATCTTCATAGCTATATAGATAAATATATATATATACATATAATTTCCTAAAAGCAAAGCATATAGCCTAAGCGAACTATTATTCTGTTTTTACCGTTCAACAACACTATTGGTAAAGTCTCTTCCAAACAATTATTTTAAACAACACGGCTCAGCCGTAACGCGGTTGCGTCTGTTGATTACATAATCTCACATTACTATCGTGAAACCTATTTGCATATAAAGTGAAAAAATAATACGTATATCTATAGTGTACTTTGATTATTAAAACAAATGACATTTTAATTATAGTACCGCCATCCTGTGGAAGCCCAGATAAACTTTTGAATACAACTATCGAGGGAAATAGTTATCTTGTAGGATCTACCATTGCATATAATTGTCCAGAGGGGCATATGTTAACTGGGGCCAAAACTAGAGAGTGTAAGAAGGATGGATTCTGGTCTGGTCTTGCACCGAGCTGTAAATGTAAGTTCTTTGCATATGTGTAACTGTATACATGTAACAATAGTGGAAATGTGAAAAATGTTGGCCGGCAACGCACCTGTAGCTCAACTTGTATTACACGGGGTCGGGGGCAGCGGTAATAACTTACCATCAAGTGAACCGTACGCTCGTTTGCCTTGTAAAATAAAAAAAATACCTTGTCTTTTCCATAAAAAAATATACATTTATCCATTGATGTTGCTAAAGTAAATTTATGCCCTATTTATTAGCAATTGTATTGATTTATACTTCGATATTCTTAACAGATGTAGATTGCGGCGGATTGACACCAATTCAAGACGGAGATGTTAATTTAGTAGATGTCCGAACAACTCACGGAGCTCGAGCTGTTTACAACTGCAAAGAAAATTACACCCTTGTTGGAGAAGAAGAAAGATTTTGTGGTGACGAGGGTATTTGGGACGGGGAAGCTCCAAAGTGTCTGTTTGATTGGTGTCCGGAACCACCACCTGTTTCAGGTGCTACAGTGACTGTTACAGGTCATAAAGCAGGCTCTTTAGCAACTTATACTTGCCAAAATGGATTCATTCTATTCGGTGCTGCGGTAAGCTTTATTTAATTATATTATTTTCAAAATTTTTGAGCATTTAGCTCAATTTTATTGTTATTACAATATGTTACACAAACTATTAAATTAGTGAAAACTCCTTGATTTTCTATCATCACACATGAGGTGATAAAACTCGACGTTGCGCTCACACAGAAGAATAATATGACACAGTGGTTATGAATTGTGCATGGCTTTCCGTATGTCCTTCTCAGAATTTTCCAATTCATCATCATCATCATCATCATCAACAGCCATCTTTTGTCCACTGCTGGACATAGGCCTACCCCAATTCTCGCCACCACACTCGATCCTCAGCTCTTCGGACCCATCCGCTGCCAATTGACATAATGCTAATTATAAAAGATGTAATAAATAGTAATAGTAAACTAATAAAACCACATTATATTCTAGAGTGTAACATGCAACCTTGGCGGAATATGGTCCGGTACACCGCCTTCGTGCAAATATGTAGACTGTGGCACTCCAGCACAGGTTCATAAAGGATCGTTCAGATTACTAAATGGTACTACCACATATGGTTCAATCGCACAATTCACCTGTGAATCTGACTACTGGCTCGCTGGTGCTGAAGTGCTCACTTGTAACCGCGATGGAAAATGGTCTCACGATATACCATCTTGTGAATGTATGTTTTTTATGTTTTTTAAATAATTTCAATATAAGACTTTTTTTTTGCTATCTGTGTAATATAAATATATCATTTCACAGTGATATCGTGCCCTGATCCTGAAGTACCGGCAGGAGGATACATGGAGGCCTACGATTACAATGTACATTCCACTATAGATTTCCATTGCGAAAAAGGGCACAAGCTCGTCGGGGAACCTAATCTAACGTGTCAACCAGACGGCGAATGGTCTGGTGAATCTCCAAAATGCGAATGTAAGCAATGCAAAAATGAAACCAATTTGGTATACAAGAACTATATCACCAAAACCCCATCTGACCTAGAAATACTTGTCATATTTTAACGACATGTTCTAAACAGTTTTTTTATCTTGTAATCATGAATTATAATTAATTACGCTTTGTTTTTTTTGTTTATTTATTTTATTTTTGATTACTTTATTAGATGTCGACTGTGGAAAGCTACCTCCACTACCATATGGCTCAGCAGATCTCCTGAATGGTACAACACATTTAGGTAGTGTTATTCAATACTCATGTACAACAAACTATAGACTTGTGGGTCCCGTAAGGAGAGTGTGCACGGAAGACCATCAATGGAGTGAATCGTCGCCAAGATGTGAAGGTTAAACATGATAATATTTTATTTACATTTTTTAGCTGTCCTTAAAATAAAAAAAAATTAACAAATCAGACAGAGGGAACCTAATGCTAAGACACTCTCGTTCGTCAAAAAGGCATTGACAAGACAAGAAGATTGAAAGGCAAGACAGTGGTGAAACTCAACGCCGCACTCTGCCTCGTCTACGAAACACTCTACGTCAACAGTCCCGTTTATACACACGAATGTGCCTCTACGCCGCAACTAGCCTCCTCCCTGCCCTGCTTAATACATTAATTTATTAAACACACATCACAAATTTCAATTTAATTTCCATGCTGACAGAGATAAGATGTCAAGAGCCCGTCGTTGCCGAAAACAGTATTCTCTCTGTGACTGGAAATGACCGCATGCACGGACGCACTCTCATCCGGACGTCGGTGAGCACTAATAACGGTAACACGTACCGTATTGGAGCCCTAGTCAAGTATCGGTGTGAGCGCGGCTACAAAGTGGTAGGCGAGAGCCTCTCCACGTGCGAGGATAATGGACAGTGGAGCGGTATCACACCGAAATGCCAGTGTAAGTAATCATATTATGGAATTCTATTAAATTGTACGAGTATGTAGTAGTGTAGTAGTGTCTATTATTTACGTGTTTGTTTCTTTTACGTAGGAGGTACATACTGTCTCTTTTCCTACTGTGTGCTAAGTGCGGGAGATGCGTGAAGCAAAAAAATATTATATCTACTTAGATAGATAAAAAACTCTGTATCGGGTTAAAATAACAAAGTAATGTTATGTAGAATTATCATTTAATTTATTTCTCAATTTGATTTGGTAAAGTACATTTGTTATTTCAGAAACTTTTACAGAGTTAATTTGTTATAATGCAACAATTGCATTAAAACTTATAATGGTATGACACTAACTTATATAACTTTAATATTGTTATTATTGCTCAAATATGTATCTATATACTTTTAGATGTTGACTGTGGTAACCCAAGTCGCATGCACAACGGTAAGGTGACTTTGGCCACGAACGCCACGTACTATGGAGCCACAGCACTATACGAATGCGAAGAACACTGGCAACTCGACGGAGTGTCCCGAAGACTGTGTCAGGATAACGGAACATGGAGCTCAGAAGCGCCAGTGTGTAAAGGTACATAAATATATTTACTATCATATTATAAGAATATCGATTTCAGTACGTTTCAGTACGTACGTACGTACGTACGTTCAGTAAGTTTTCTTAGCAGTCTAATGCATTTTATCATTCCACTTTGTAGAGATAACGTGCACTGATCCTTCAATCCAAATTAAAGGAAGCGTAGGATTAGTAGTAGTGACCTCAACTCTTAGTATAGGAGGTGAAGCACACTACCGTTGTGAAAGGGGATATACTCTTAAAGGAAATCAGACGAGAAGCTGTTTACCAAAAGGCCAATGGAATGGAACTCCGCCTGTATGCTTACGTAAGTTTAAACAAAATTTAATTTAATTTATTGTATTGTACGAAATGATCGTGGGTTATTTATTTACCAAATATTAAAATTTCCAGCCATCGATTGTAAATCACCGGGGACGATAGAGAACGGGCGAATCATCATATCAAACAGTTCTACGCTCTTCGGGAGCTCCATTGAATACCATTGTCTGCCTCAATACCAGAGAGTGGGACCTTTTCTTCGCAAGTGCTTAGATGACGGGAAGTGGTCTGGCGAAGATCCTCTCTGCGAGCTGGCGACTAACGAGGCTGCTGAGAGCGGCGCTTTACCTCTGAGTGTCGGAGTCGGCTGCGGTGTTGTACTTTTCTTGTTAATGTTATTAGGAGTCATATATTTAAGATTGTGAGTATAAACAAAAAATATTCCTCTCATTTCAAAAAGTTTTATTTAATATTTATTATTTATCCCCTTATCTGCACGTTTTCAGACGAAAAGCTACACCAGTGAAAAATACGGAAAACATCGAAGGCGCTGAGCGAAAGGAAGACCAAAATGCGGCCGTAATGAGTTACGCAACACTTCATGACACAAACGGTAGACACATATATGATCATGTGACAGACAACTTGTACGACTCCCCCTACAGTGAGAGCTTGGCAGAGAACACCGCGTACGCCAGACAAGGTGACACCGACTCCGCTTACGAGCCGGAGCCGACGGGGCCCAGCGCGGTGGTCACCATCAACGGAGTAGCAGTTCGTTAACACATTACACCCTTTACTTGGAATTGGAATACTAGGTAGTAATGTTTAGACTTATGAAGAAATATTAGGTGATTCGAATTTTAGGTAGTGATCCTTGAATTGTAAATAATTCAGTGCTATTTTGATGGTACAAGAAACTTGCTGTTTACTAGGTAACCAGGAAAAGTGATATAAAAAAATATTTCTGTAAAATGTAAACTAACGTAAATACTTTGACGTGGTTACCGAAGTTATAATCAGAATAATTTACCTAAACGCAGTTTACACAAAAACACTCTGATTAACCTTTGAATGATATAGTTTTTTTGATTATTTAATTATAAGTATATAATATAATTATAAGTCTAAATATTTCCGAGATATGTGTTCCAAGTGATCACCAGTCCTTAGGTATTTAACCAAAGATGTAAAAAGAGTTGGAAATTATATGAATTATATTATATTTATGATAGATTATGATTGCTGTATAATATTCAGATATTAGGGTGATCATCACTGGCTTATCTTGCATTTCATTTCATTGAAAACGTATGACTCCAATAAAAAAATATTGTAGTAAACTTATTGACACAGTACCTGTTTCTAAAATAAATTACCAGTAAAGTTATAAGAGTTTCAACAGCGGTTGGAATAGGTTTAATGAATTGCCTAATGTATCTTTATTACCGAATCGAAAGCTTAATGTATTTAACAAGGCGAAAAATAAAATTGGTTTCGTTCCTAAATAATTAGATTTAAAGATCGATTATAATTAGTCAGTAATTATTTTTTTGCTGGCTTATGAATTATAAAAAGGAATAAAGTTAAGTATATTAAACTCAACAATAAACGAATGTTCTGAAATAATTGACTTATAGATACAAAGTAGGTTAAAAACATTTACCTTAATTAAAATATGAGTAACGGCAAAACTTATTAGAAACGTATTTTTATCGTATACTTACCTTTTAAATTAACACACAGCTCAACATTAGTGCAACCTACCTCCTAGTTTTGTGATTATAATCCATTTATGAAAAGCAAAATTAATCAGATTATATTAAACTTGATTTCCTGTTAAAAGATAATAAACATTTATTTACAAGCTAGCCGACATCTCTGTAATGGATTATGTGATTTTTTTGTATTTTATAATAATATAAGTAAGCTTAGTTTAACAACAAATGGTCAATCAATTAAAATGTTAAATATTTTTAAGAATAATAGCAAATAAAGATTTTTTCTCAAATTAAATTCGTTGGAAAATAAAACTTGCGTTTATTATTTTGCACGTTTTTTCCCCGACTGCTAAGGAGATTTTTTTGCGCGTATCTTGTATGTAAGTATGTATGTATGTATCTTTGAATGTTAGGTATTTAAAAACGTTCTTTTTAAAAAACGCTTATTAAACACTTAACACTAGGTTCCTTCTGCCTTGCTGTGTGCGGTAAACAGCGAATGCGATGTATTAATTAATTTTAGTAACAGTTCTTTAAATTAATAAATAAATAATTTTTAGGTAAAGTTAAAGTTTAAAAAAAAGTTAAAATATATAACGTTAATTGTTTTCAAATAAAAAATCTACTGATCACTCACTAAAATGATTTGTTTTAGTAAATTAATAAATATGACTTGGTGGAATCTTAAACTTTAATGATAATTTAAAAATCTTAAAAACTATTTAATTATTCTTTTATGTCATTTTACTAAAAATGAAGCATTACCCAATAACCGAATTAAAATAAAGTTTGGTTTTGAAAGACTGCAGTCTTTTTTTAAAAAAAACAACACTAAGTAAAAAATACTGTCTTATTTGTTTATTGGTTTTATTTTAAATTTTATTCAATGCAATGGTTAAAAAATATATAATTTTAAGATGAAAATGAGCTTTACTTGTGCGTTGTGTTGGAAGCTCAGCAATCGCACAGTCTATTGCTCATATAAAACAATAAGGCACTTTGTGGACTTTGCCACGTTGTGTTAATAACAACTTGACAGTAAACAAGGACGAAATAAAAAAGAACAAATAAATCGATGATCATATTTATTTATGTTTTACCTCTGGAAATAAATAAAAACTGTAATAAAAAAAAGGATATATTAATAAAGAATACAATTATATGCATATACAAAAAAATTATGCCGTCACTTTGTTACACATGTACACTACATAAATTAAGCATCTGATAATTCACAAAAATTCATAGAATAAATTACATTCATAGGATAAAAATTTACAACATAAAAAATATATATATTTCCTTCTAATTCATATAATACCTACTGAAACTCTTTCTGAAATATTCATGTTAATAACAACTTGACAGTTAATAAGAACAAATAAATCGATGATCATATTATTTATGATTTCGTCTGGAAATAAATAAAATTGTAAAAAAAAGGATATATTAATAAAGAATACAATTTTATGCATATACAAAAAAATTATGCCGTCACTTTGTTACACGTGTACACTACATAAATTAAACATTTGATAATTCACATAAATTCATAGGATAAATTACATGCACAGGACAAAAATTTACAACATAAAAAAAATATATTTCATTCTAATTCATATAACACCTACTGAAACTCTTTCTGTAATATTCATGATGATAACAACTTGACAGATAATAAGAACAAAAAAAAAAGAACAAATAAATCGATGATCATATTTTTTTATGTTTTACCTCTGGAAATAAATAAAATTGTAATAAAAAAATTGATATATTAATATAGAATACAATTTTATACATATACAAAAAATTATGCCGTCACTTTGTTACACATGTACACTACATAAATTAAACATCTGATAATTCACAAAAAATCATTGGATAAATTACATTCATAGGACAAAAATTTACAACATAAAAAAAAACATTTCCTTCTAATTCATATAACACCTACTGAAACTCTTTCTGAAATATTCTACATACCTATGAGGTAAACAATTTCTAGTATACATATTTATCGTTACGTACGTATAATAATAATAAATGACAAAAGTAATTATTTTTACTGACATGACTCTTGGTGTTTCACGTAAAAAACATTTAAAATCGCTCTGAATAAATAGGTAAATTTGTTTGTATATACTTTATATTGTTATTTGAATGGCGGGCCTATATAAAATTTTAACTGCTTACCTACTTAACATTTAAACTTTTAGGAATATATCAAATATCAACACAAAGCTATTTAGAGAACAACATGATCTCTTATATCAGTCAAACACCCACGGTATGGCAGAATCGATGTAGTACTAATACACTAGACCAATATTTAAATTAGTATTATAGTAATCCCTTCACATTTAAGTACTCGGTACCGACGTCATAAATTATGTAACTTAATATCATATTAGTTACCAATTAGATTTGTTACCATATAAACAAATTCATATGGGTAAAAAACTTTGACCACTATTTCTACCATAATTTCCTTAACCATCTGATGATGGTAGCATCAATTCATAATATAACAATTAAATCCATGGGTTAGGCATGACTAAACACTTAACAACAAGTATAAATTAATAAGTAGCCGTTATGGCAAACTCATTGTGTCAGAATATTAAAAAAATACTTTTTATCTATGTCCATGTTTCTTTTTTCCTATCTCTACTTATTTATAACACATTTTGAAAAAAAAAACAGACATTAATAACGGTAGAAATAGTATTATATCAGTAAACAATTTAAAGCAATGGTATTCTGTTCATGTTTGACCAAGCATCTGAATGAAAAACAAATTATTTATAATAAAAATAATACATTATTGTAAGCAATAGTTATTTTATTGAAACGCCCGTGTTTCTAAGGAATTGGTAACTCCTAATAGGACGTATTACAATTTAAGTATATGATAGCTTGTGGCGAGAACAGGTGAGTTACACCAACAAATGGCGAATACTCATCGTGCGAAAATTTGTTATTGTCATATAATTTTGTAGACATCTACATCATACAGTTTGTCACGAGGTTATCAGTAACCGAAGTCTTTTTTTTTTTCAAAAAAGAACTGTGTAACGAATTAACATCATTAAAAATAAAATTATATAGCTACTACTACATTTTTGTAAAAGTCAAAGTCAAATTTACATCGATTGATACGGCAAAATACACGATGAAGGCCCCCAAAGGTTATGTACAAACTATTATAATTTAGGAAACAAGTGTATATTTAAGTGTTGCTGCAGGCGCGGAGTGCCGTCCGCGTCAAACCCTCACTTCGATAGTTTACTGATAACTCTTATCAGTGCTCCGTTTTCATCTTTCAATCGTTGGTTTTCTATTTGCAGAGCTTGCTGGAACTGTGGATAATATACATGTTATAACACAAACGTACTTTAACATTATACTCATCACAATCAACTGAATATGTTAAATTTCTAATTCAATGATCATCCAATATATTAACTAACTTTAGGATAACAATTATACTTATAATTTAAATAATAGTTTTTTTTTATATAATATCTAGTCATTTTCTGTTATCACATTAATATTATCTTTTTATTCAATTGATGTGTGATGCATTTTACTTATCGAGCGATATAAATGAGTAACCTAGTATATTACCATCGTCATCTTTGTATAACCACGTGGCTGAATAGTAAAAAAAATAGGAAAACCAGGACTATTTACAATATATGTTCTAAGATGTGTTTTGTGATGTTAGAGTGAATGTATAAACAATTGCATAATGGACATTAAATTAATATATGTCCTTATACGTACTAATCTGACTACTAAGAATTAACGTTAAAATTGCTTTGCATTTTGTATTGTAAATATATGTTACTCTTTATTTTTTGTTACCAATATTTATAAAATGTAAAGTGTTATATGTTTTTCTTAAATTCACATGGCGGACATGCAGCACGCTACACAACACTATACTTACACAAATGCTCCAGATAACTCATTATAAACGGATAAGAATTTAAATATAAGAGATTATGTTTTCAAATCGGAATAATTAGTCGTTTTCTTAATGTACTAAAGCCCCTTCGTTTAAAGTATTTTTTCAAATAGCTCAATCTTTAATTATTGTATGCTTTTATTCAATCGATAAATTGATTCGTACATAAGGCTAATGTTATAACAACGTTATCTGGCTTCAATCAAGGTCTACGGGTTGGTTGGACTACGATAAACAAAGCGCTATGAAGAGTAGTCGCACTCTGTTAGACACTTATCAAAACATGCTCGTCAACAAAATGTTAATTTATTACGATTGTGTCGAGGTACTGTGCGTACACCAAACTTAGAGACCAAGTCTTAATATTAATAATACAGACATAATTTTTATAGAAAATAACTATAGAAACAACGAAAGAGGCTATGGAAACATTAATATTGTAAATGGACCAAAAATTAATAGAATTTGTTTTTAGTTTACAAAACCATACAATGGTAAGCTATGTAATACGTATGTCTATTTAATGAGTTAATTAAACGGTTAGTTAACAACGTGGTATACGAGTGAATGGGGGGGCCAGCCGCAAGGTGCCTGAACACATTTACCTATTTGGCGGCAGAGTTGGTCAGTTTGCTGACGACCCGCGTTAGCGCACGGTTCTCAGCTCTCAACCTTTCGTTCTCAGCTTTTAGTTTTTGCAATTGCTACAAAACGAACACCAACATTACAACTCGTTTTATCATTATGGCGGCCACTTGACCGCCATCTTGAAATGCGCCATTAATACAATAAACTAGAAGCTGTCAAATCTTATGGTTATTTAAGATTATAAGTATTGATCACTAAATATTCTGTGTTTTTGTATAGTGTAATGTACGCTGAAGCTTTAAAGTAGCTGAGATCATCTCACCTTTAACTCTTCTTCCATTTCAGATAATTTTCTTTCCATCGCTCTCTTTTCTCGCTTTTCGATTTCAGACAACGAATTCTGGTTCTGAAACGAAGCAATACATGATATACAATACGACTTAGAGGTAAAAGATAACAATATCTAAACTAAAATAACAATATCGCACTGCATTCTTTTCCAACATTTCCTTTATAAATATATGTCGTTAAAATCGCCGTTGCATATTTTGATATTTATAGAGCTTGTCCAAAAAAAACCTTATTGTATACAACGTAATCAAATGAACATTCGCGGCAGAATTCGCGTAGGTATGACAACGTGAGTTGCAAGTGTCACGGCCTTAATCTATGCGCCAACCGTGTTACGCTTTACAATTATTACCATGACATAATACTATACTACTATAGATTTGATAGAACCATATAGATTTCTTCATAAAATCAATTAAGGAAGTTATAAACGCAACGAAAATTATAAAAACATAATAAAAAATGAAAACAATATGAGCTTCACGGAGATACTCCATATTGTATGCATACATTCGCTTATGCATAACAGAACAAAGTATAAAAAGGAAAAACATAAAACGTTATAGCAAGTTGCATACCACTTGTGAAAGCCTGGTAACGGTGGCCCGGGCTTCGCGCACCTGTTGCTCGGACGTGGTGAGGAGGGCGCGGAGACGTCGGACCTCACACTGCGACGCTTCATATAGCGCTTTGTAATCGCGTTCCTCTCCGTCGTCTGTGCGTTCACCGCCGGACTGGAATTGAAATTGAATAAAAAAATCAAAATCAGAATATTCAACAAAGCCACTACAAATACTCTTGAATCATCAAGCTATATAAAAATGTGCTAGTCCTTTAGAAGGAGAGACACTCCTGACATACCGGAATAAATCACAAGTTGCTCTTTAAAAATACATTAGCACACATCAATACCATTATAATATTCTTAGGTAGAATCACGAACATTACCCGATATGTTTTAAATTTAGTCTTTAATTTTTTTAAATATATAAAACGGGGAAAAAATATAGACAAAATACAATATATCATATTAATATCTAATACATATATAATCATTCATGGGCGTAGGAAGGGACGCCCCGTTTGGGCATTGCCCACCTCAGAAAAATAAAAAATACAATATTTACACAAATACTGTTATCTGATTCATCTTTCCTACAAAGTGACTTATTGCGACTATCTGGGTGGATCTTAAGTTCTCCAAAAAATCCTAAAATAATCTACATAAACACATCTCAAAAAAAAATATACAATGCTAAAACGACGACCTA
>FAPJ01002627.1:23716-35459 GCA_001485985.1 Heliconius ethilla aerotome | reverse complement strand
GAATATAAGGAAAATATTGAGCACCAAATACAATTTGAGTATAAAATGCATCCTCAATTATAGTTTTATTATTCATTTCTGCTTTGTAAAATGTTGCGACAAGATGTGGTACTTGTTATTTTTTTATATTTACAAATTTCCGTCATAGTTTCCTCAAAATTTGTTGAAGTAAGTATTTTCTCTGTTTCAGCTTATTGTATGTTTATAAAAGATTTATTTATAAAGTTGTTTTCTTTTTTATAATGGTATATTTTTATTTAATTTTATTTAGTTTCTATTGTATTTTAGGGAGATTCTGTCTTGAAATAAAGTAAAACAGTTGTTGATAAAAACATTAAAGTAATTTCCTATATATTTATCTTAAATTAGGCATATTATTTTACATACGTTTGGTTACTTTATTTAATTGTTTTCTATTTAGAAACTTTAAAATTTATGCACTTTTATCAATTTACATGTTAAATTCATCATTAAAATATATTTTCATTATTGTTGTTAAAGACATTAATATAATTTCCTATAAGTACTATAAGTATATTTATTTTAAACTAGCATAATTTGTAACATATATTTGGTTACTTTATTTAGATTTTTTTCTTTACTAAACTTAAACTTAAATTTAAGTAAATTTATGCAATTTTTAAGTGAATTTATGCAATTTTATAGTTACAATTTAAATTCATTATTAAAATATATTCCCAATTTTAATGCCTATTAATTCGTAATTATTTTTTTAAAGAATGAACCAATAGTTCGAATAAAAGAAGGTAGAGTAAAGGGGACTGTTGGCACTTTAGTGGATGGATCAATATTTTATAGTTTCAAAGGAATACCATTTGCAGCACCTCCTGTAGGAGAACTTAGGTTTAAGGTAAGATAACTAAAGCCAATAATTTTTAATTTTTTTTACCTAATACTAAAATGATATATAAGATTCTTTATTGCACCAAATTAACACATAATAAAACATACATTGTGAAAAGACACAACGGTGGACTTATCTCTATGATACCTATATGTATAAAAAATCATTTTATATATTGTTTAAATTTTGTTATCTGTACTAAATTTCATGGAGTGGAACAAATTTTCTTATATCAATAAATAATTGTTAGTACAAGTGGGTGACACCGCAAGCAGGTTTCTAATGTTACGTGTAACTAAAAAAAGAAATGAATTGAAGATAAACCAAATATCAGTTTCTAGATAGAAGTCCCAACAAGATAATTTTGAATCATTTACAATACAAGGATCACTTCAAGTTGTTAAGTAACAATGAGTTCATGCGACTGTCAATTTAGCTATGTGATTGAGTTCGAAGATATAAATGCATTTGAAATATACTATAAATATATATATATATGTCCACATCTTTATAGTATGTCTATTTAGACATTTTTTGTATCTTCGTGTAACTAATGCATATGTGTCTGGCTGCCTCACCATAGGTCATATGGCAGGGCAGCCAGAGAGATCCACACATCTAATTGTGAGGCATTATAATGCTTATTGTGGCAGAACTCAATACCATGCTTTATTTTACCCGAATGAAATGAAATGAAAATAAATAAAATCATGTTTACTAGAAATGTTTGCATTCAGAATTCTGCCCTTGTCATATTTCAATGCATATTTTTATAACTTTTAAACAGGTGTGGAAATATGATGAAGCCGTCGAGGCGCAGGGGTAAAAGCGTACGTAAACGGGAGGTTTGTGGGTTCCATCGCCACTTTGGGGAATGAATTATCATTTACTCACTCTCGCAACAAAGCAAAGGGTGGCATTGAGTTCTGCCGCTTAACACTTTAACACTCGGAAATTGGGAAACAAGCGTCTTAACACTGGATTCCCAGGGTCCCTCTGCCTACCCTGCTATATGCGGGATACAATGTGAAGCTAAAAATATAAAAGATCATTTTAATTAGATGCAAGATTGCTACTATTGTATTATTGTATTGAATAGTACAATTGTTACTATTAGGTATACTGAAAAGGCTGTTGACTTTGTTTTAATATATTTAACATGGTTGCTAAAGCCGATCTGAATAAACAATATTTTGAATTGGAATCGCTCATATGAATTGGTACAAAAATATACAATTTATCCTTGTCTGTTCTTATTTTTGATATTTCCTTGTAAAACCAGATTGATAAGGCACTAAGTAGTACGACAATTATTTTAAAGGAAAACTTTTTTTTAATATACTTAGGTAGTTACTTATTAATGATATGGATATGGATGTCAAGGTTGATAAGTGAAATTTATGTATTTATTTTGACTGTGGCTAATTAAAATAATTTATTTTTGTTTTCACGTACTTATATATTACATACTTATGTCGCTAGAGTGAGGTATGCAGTATGTTAACACTTTGTTCTTGATTATGCTTCCTTTAACGGATATTGCATATTAGAAGCCGTGACATTAAACATAAAGGAAACGTGGTAAATTGTAAATAGAATTTCTCTAATATTTTTTTTATACTTGAATACTCTACACTCTACAACTGGAACTTATCATGTTTATTTCATTTGGATATAGATGATGCGTGAGGATTAAAAATCCCACCTACCTACTAGTAAACTAAGCTACGTTTAGCGATTTCTAATTTGTGAAAGACTTAAACTCTCAATTTCGGGCAGCACTCAACGCCACGTTTTGCCTTCTTACCAGAGCGAAAAAATGAAAATACTTCATCCCAAGTTGGAATCGAACCAACCATCGCGTTTACGGCCACTCGACCTTATATGTATACAACTGCTTGCGATATAGAACCTTCTTTTTAATTCATTAATTATTATTATTATTAAATCACTACAGGCCCCTCTACCACCTATACCATGGGAAGGAGTAAGAGATGCATCAAACTTTGGACCTATATGCACTCAATATAATTCCACCTACCAAGGCAGTGAAGATTGCCTTACGATCAATGTTTATACGAAATCCTTAGATAAACAGGCTAAAATACCTGTAATGGTTTGGATATATGGCGGCTCTTACTACGAAGGTTCTGGAGATTTTTTCACGCCAGACTTTCTCCTACAACATGATGTTATTCTAGTTACTTTTAATTATAGACTTGAATTACTAGGCTTCCTATCTCTAGATATTCCGGAAGTCCCTGGAAACGCCGGGATGAAAGATCAAGTGGCTGCACTAAAATGGGTTCAACACAACATTGAACATTTTGGCGGGGATAAAAAAAGTGTTACTATTTTCGGGGAAAGCTCCGGTGCGTGTTCGGTCACCCATCACATGCTATCTCCCATGTCGCAAGGACTGTTTCATAAGGTCATAGCTCAAAGTGGAGCTTCTACACACGACTGGGCAATCGGTAGGGAACCAGTGGACAGGGCTTTTAGAGCTGGAAAACTTCTGGGCATCGAAACCAACGATACTTACGAACTACTTAACTATTTTAGAAGTTTGGATGCTAATGCATTAACTAATCTGACGTTTGCAACTCTGACGGAAGATGAGAAATATCGGGGACTACCCGAAAAGTTTATTCCGGTTATTGAGAAGAAATTTCATAATGTGGAAGCGTTTTTGGATGAAGAGCCTATAAAAACACTTGTGTACAGCACAAAATTACCGAAAATACCGTTAATGTTGGGATACAATTCTGGCGAAGGTTTGATCATAGTGAATGATCATATAACTAAGTTAGACGTTTATAATAATGAACCTTCATTTTACATACAAAAGGAAGTAGCTGACAGACTAACAGACGAGGAATTAGAACAATACGGACAAAGAGTTAAGGAATTCTACGTTGGTAATAGGAATATAACGAAAGACGATTTAGGCGTTATAAGGGATTTACTGACGGACATTTATTTTGCGTTCAACACGCAAAGATTTGCACACTTATACTCATATGTGTGTGAGGCGAGTGTGTTTTTGTATAGATTTGGTTATGAAACAGATTTGAATGTTATCAAGATAGCTCTGGGACTTGAAAAGTTGGCCGGAGCGAGTCACGCTGATGAACTATTTTATTTGTTCTATAATTATTTGAACGAAGAATCCTACAAGAAGGAGGAGTTAAAGAATATTGTGTATAAAGTGACTAAATTGTGGACCGATTTCGCTAAAACTGGGTGAGTGAACACTTTAGTTGATTGTTTTTTTAACTTCACGTTTTATCCCGCAAATAGCAGGATAAGCAGAGGGAACATAGTGCTAAGACACTGTTCTAAGGAACAGTGTTCTAAGGAACTGTCCAGTCCATTGTATGTTTAGTGGCAAGGGTAAAAGCCGCGTTTTGTTTTGTCACCAGAGCGACGAAGTGGAAATTAATTCCTCGGGTGGGAATTGAACCCACAACCGTCGCGTTTACAGTTAAATGCGCTTTGATGGCGACAGAAGTTAATTGATTTATAATATTGTTTTAATTTTATTTTCTAACCATTTTCAAATTTTGTTAAGCTAATTAATAACATAAAAAATCTTATAAATTTATATTTTTATTAAAACTACTTAGGTGTTATAATGTAAACATATTTTGCAAAACATTACTGATAAAATCATTTGACCTTACAATCTGAAAGTTATTATTTATATAACAAGAAATATAAACAAACTCATTTCTATTGATATTATGAAATAAATAAACTTGTTTGTTTATGTGTGTGAAGTGATGTGTGATGGTTGTGGGTTCATCACCATTCGGGGAAAAGGTTTTATTTAAATCATTTTCATTATCCCGTTCTGGTAGGACAACGCGGCGTTGGGTTCCGCCACCCACCATTAGATACATTATTTTTCAATGATATCTAGAAATTCCACACCTGATAATTCATTCGGACTAACATGGGAGACGTACAAGAAGGAACCTACACAAAGGAAATGAATATTTCAATTAACACTAATAATTTTGTATATAGATAAAAAAAAATTGGGCAGCGCGTGGTATTCCGAGGGAACACTAGGCTATCCTGCTATATGCAGGATGTATGCAGGACAGCGTGAAACTAAATCTTTTCCATTTTTTCCAGAAATCCCACACCAGATAATTCATTAGGAGTAACATGGAAACCTTACACAACTGAAGGAAATGAATATTTCAATTTAGACGAATCATTTTGTATGGGAACTTACGCGGACAAGGAAAGAATGGAATTTTGGGATCGTATCTACGACGAAGCAGGCTTACAGCATTTGAAATATAAGAATTTTCCTTATCAAAAGAAAACAGGTGAAACCAGCATTACCATACTTAGTGAGAATCTGTGCGACTGACATTATTTACCTTTAATCCTTTAAGTCGCTATTTGAATCGTGGTTTAGATTTTTTTTGAATTTGAAAAAATATATGTATCACTTTAAAAACTGTTTTTTGAATTACTGATTTTTTACGGTATACTGATTTTTTACAGCTTTTGGATTTTTTTTTCATTTTGCAGTTTTAGTAAATAATTAAAAATCAATATAACGCGTATTATGCCTCTAAATTATTATATTAATAAATGTGTAATAATCTAGCAACATCTAACAGGAAAATTGTAATACAAAATTTCAAATGACATTAATTTCCACAAGATGGCGTCTTCTATACATATGCTTAAGGGGTAATATAAGTATGTTGTTTGTTCATCAATATTAACTTTTTTTAATTAAAAAATATATTTTTTCATTTCAAATTCTAAACATAATTGCGAGTTAAAGGATTAAAGCCATGTCGGCCATGTTCTGTTGTGAACGGACTTTTAACCTATTTAATAATTAATAATGTGGTCGAAGATATACTAATTAGTAATTGTTATAAATATATAGAGTAAATTACCAAGTGTATACACTTTGCTAATGAAATAACGTAAACATGTTTTTCTACGTCTTAAATTTTATTTTAAATTTTACTTTAAATAACTTTTTTATTTAAAAGTTATTTTTATGAGGCCAGTCGTGGTGCAGGGGCACCCGTGTGTGACAGTAAAAGCGTCTGGTTGTATATTGTAGTGACAGTAAACGCGTCTGTTTGTATAGTGTAATTTATATTTTTATTTCTTCGCTTTGGTGTCAAGGCAAAGCGCGGCGTTGAGTTCCGAGACACTCAACGCCTTCTAAATTAGGCGAAAACTGGGTAACGGAGTAATGATCGGTAAGTCCCTCTGCCGAGTGCGGGATTATGTGATGCTGATTTAATTGAATTTTTTAAATTTTATATACAGATTTACATTATTTCATTAGCTTATGATATAATTATTTTATTTGTAAAAATATCTATATTTTTGTATGTAATAATGTATAATAATAAAACATGTTTATGTACATCACACTATTTTTTTGGATCAACATAAACGCGATGTTTGTAGGTTCGATTCCCACTAGAAAAATAAATAGCTTTAGTTTCAAGGCACTAGTAAGAAGGCGCGGCGTTAATTTCCGCCACTCAACTTGCAATATATTTGGTAGAAAATCTAAAACGGAATGTCTTGATAATAGTTTCACTCTGCTTATCCTGCTATATGCGGGATTATGCTGAAACATCTTGTAATAAAATACTCTGTTCTACACTTTTACAAACGGAAGAAATGAAAATACTTATTGAATATTAACAATATAATATTTAAAAAAATAGATTATATGATTTGCTTTTCGATTGCAAAGTAAAACAATATATACATAAATATTCAAAGTTATTTATTTATTTATTTAAAAAAACGTATGTTAAAAAACATATAATATAAAAAATATGTATTCAAAACAGTCAATGTAAAGTAGAATATATTTTACTTAAAAAGGAACATTACAATCATTTTTTAAATGTTACTCAACACTTAGAAAAGCCATTTTTAGAAAATGTTAACAGTCTTAAAATAGAATACTTGATTGAAAACAGTATAATTATCCATTACATAATGACACATAACAATAAGCACACATTTATTGCTTATATTTAATAGATGCATATTTAAGCAATAATAATAATCTCTTTATAAGTAGTCCTTTATTTCTTCTCTCCATATTTTATAAGAAAGGAGGAATATATCTCCTAAATAAAAATATATATATATTATTGCACGATATATTAGATTGTACAGTAAAATTATGTGTTTGTAATATTAAAATATTGATTGAGTTATATATTTGCACAATAATATCATATTTATTTATTTTCTTTTTTTATTTAAGTTATTATATGAAGAGTGCTAGTACCACTAATACCGACTACCTACACCGCTATGTACGGGATAAAGTGTGAAACTAATAAAAAAATGTCTTATAATTTAGATTTTTTTGGTTCAGGGAAACCAGCATCATTATATAATTGAGACCAAAATTCCAAACGTTCTTTTTCATCCCCTTTGCCCATAGATAATGGTTGTTCTATACGTAAATATTCTTTATTTTCTGAATAAGGACTCCATTTGATACCTAAAGTGTTGTCTGGTGTTGGATTACTGGAAAAAAAATTAACAAATTTAAAGTGTTATTCTGCACTAAGGAAAAAAATAATGATACTATTTTAGAAAACTTATAACTACATATATATATATATAAGCTTGGACAGTTTACAAGACATGTGGGTTCAAATCCTAGCAGGATTTGAACATTTAAGTTTTCTAAAAAATTTAATCAAATGAAATTAAAACTTAGTTAAAAGTATTTTTAGTTTAGTATATATATTCTCAATAAATATTAACTTTTAGACCATTCAGCCAAAGAAAATAATAAGTGAAATATATTATTATTCTTGATTTATCTAAAATTGTCATAAAACAAATTATAAATAATATATAACAACAAGCAAAAATTTAATAAAACTATGTTTCTGTTAAATTTTAGTTAAAAATTATTTTATCTTTACTCCAATAGACTTAAATCATTAGTCAAATAGTACAGCTAAGAAGGTAGCTCTGCTGAGAACAACTGGCATCAAACTCAAGTTACACTTTTTAATATAAATTTCACAATTTTATTGTTTAATACAATGATATCCTACCTGCATGACATTCAAATAATCTTAATTCCACACATTTTTTCTTTAAATATTCTGGGGCAAAACTATGTGTTATTAGTTATTTTCTATCTCTCTGTCTATTCTGTTGTGCATGCATGGGAATAAGTGTGAAGCTGCTTTCTTTTTTATTGATATTAGAATTTCCATAAGTTCCAAAATTAATGTATTATTGAAAATATGTTGAATAAAAACTGTTTGACATTTTAACTCATGATCTTTGTCTGTGTGCCTAATTGATGCTATAATAGCTTTTTTTTAAAAAAAGGATTAATACATACCCAGTTTTAGCAAAATCAGTCCACAATTTAGTTACAATAAAAACTAACTTCCTTAAATTTTCTTGTTGCATATAATTTTCTTTATTTAGCATATTGCAGAACAAATAAAAAATGTCATCGGCGTGACAAGATCCTTTTTCTGATGAAAATCCAGATATTGTCTTAAACATATTCAATTCAGAATCTAAATTGAATCTGTAAAAATAAATAGGTTTTGCAAAAGCAGAATAACAATCAGCAAATTTATAGTTGCCATATAGAAAGTGTATATCGGTATTTATATTTATAAATATTTCAATATCATCTTTTGTCAAATCCCTGTTGGGATAATAAAAGTTTTTTATTCGGTCCCCAAATTCCTTTATTTTATCTTCAGAAACTTTTGAAACAATATCTTTTGGTACAAGACTAGATGGGGTCTTGTTTCTAATATTCAATTTTTTCATTTCATTTTGTATAAAAATTAAACCTTCGCCTGAATTGTATCCAGTTATGTAGGGGACTTTGTGAAATTTCCCAAATTTCATTAAATCTAGAGGATCTTCAGTCAAAAATGCGTTTTGTCCCATTTTCTTTTCCACAACAGGTGCAAAAGAAATAGGCAAACTTCTTATCTTTTCATCACTAGATTGAGTTTTAAATGTCATTGCAAGTAAATCAGTTGCTGGAACACTTTGCAAGAATTGAAGCAATTCCTCTGTATTATTTGTATCTTTTCCCAGAATTTTTCCAACTTTGAATGCCTTTTCTTTACCATGTAAATCTTGAGCCCAATTCAAAAGACAAACTCCACTTTGCGATATAGCTTTATGAAACAATCCATCGCTCATTTGTGATATCATATGATAAGTTACTGAAGCTCCACCAGCACTTTCCCCAAAAAGTGTGACATTTTCCGGATTTCCCCCAAAATTGAGGATATTTTGTTTAACCCATTGTAAAGCGGCAACTTGATCTTTTAAACCAGCATTTCCTGGCACTTCTGGAGTGTCTAAGCAGAGAAAACCTAAAACTTCTAGCCTATAATTGATTGTAACTAGAACAACATCGTGTTGTAACAAAAATTCTGGTCCATACACATCAGTATTGCCAGATCCTGAAGTGAATCCTCCACCATGTATGTAAACTATGACTGGAATTCTTTTATTTTTGTCTAGAGATTTTGTATAAACATTTAAAAATAAGCAATCCTCATTTCCCTCCTCAATTCCTCGTGTGGCGAGGTTTATTTGAGGACAAACAGGCCCATGTTTGTATGCATCTTTGATTCCCGTCCAAGGTAGAGGTGGGAGGGGTGCCTGAAATATTTTAGCCAAAATTTCCATAAAAATGGTAGTGTTATTAATGCTGCAGTCTTGTAAATGCAGTTAAAAGCTATTTAAGTATATATATTTTTTTAGCTTCATGCTGTATCCTGCTCATAGCAAGGAGGTAGAGGCAATCTGGGGAGAAAGTATTAAGATACCCACTTGCCACTGAATTCTGGAGTCACTGAGTGTTGAGTGGAACTTAATGCCACACTTTGCTTCACAGCGAGGAAATCAATATATTAAACATTTCATACCCTCAACAAATCGGAATTGAACCCACAACCTGTTGCTTTTACAGTTGCATAATTGTGGCCCTACAGCACAACTGGCCTCATAAAAATTTGGAATTAGAAATTGAATTACTTAATAATTACAAGATCTTAATAAAAGATAAGTTCAAATAGAAACGAGTAGAAAGGAATTATCTGTAAAATTTTAATAGTGTGTTGAGTGGTGTACTCAATACTAGTAAAAATAAACAATTCATAAACATTGTCTTACCTTAAACCTAAGTTCTCCCACAGGTGCTTGAGCATATCGAATTCCTTTGAAACTATAATAAGGTGAACCATCAATTAATTTTTTCACCATGCCTTGTAATTTGCCTTCTTTAACATTAACTATAGGAGTCGCCTAATAAATACGTAAAAACATGTCAATCATTAAATAAGGAATAATATAAATTTTAATAGTTTTGACAAAATTTTGTTATATTTGTAAACTTTTAAAAATTTTATGTCATTCAGTTCTCGTACTCGCAAACTTACCGCAACTGTTGAAAAAAACTTAAATTTATATTTTAAATTTATCAAAATTTTGTCAGTTAATATTCCCATCGTGTTAATTTATAAAAAAAAAATAATTATACTAAAAACAAATAAAACAGAACCTTTAAATTGCTCATTGTTATAAAAAAATCGAATATGTAATTATGTTTAATATGGAATTTTTATATTAACATGAAACTTATTTTTTTGTTGATAATTTCATTGTTTAAAAGTGTAGTGCACTTAAAAGTCTAGTTTTATAGACTTTGAACTGTAACTGTAATCATGCAATGATAATTAATACAGATTACAGTCATTAATGATAGGTGCATTTTATTGTTTTCAATTTTCATGTTTTGTTATTTAATTTATAGTTATTAGGCGTGACTTCTAAACACAATTTATTATTGTCACGTATAATGGATAATACAAAATGGAGAAACTTTAAATTTACTGTTAAAAATAAAGTAAATTTATAAGCTAATTTACTATCTGAAATAAAAATTACATATTACATATACATACAGACACAAAATTTTTGTCTAACAAATGTCAAATACAGTAATTTGTATACGTTCAGAAATGCATTCCATTAATTTTAAATTTACAATATTTATTGTTTCTTATAACTTTGGTGTGGTAAAATTATTTTGAGTTTAATACAATTTATAAAATATAAAAATGGAGCATTGAATTAGTAATGGATAAAAGAAGGCTTGCTCCATACCTGTCCTATGTCCTTGTTCTACAATTTATGTCCTATAAGGACTATATGGCAGCACAAATACATCCCCGTTGGTGTATTAACTGGCGAAGAGTGCGGCGTTAGGGACTATGACCCAAAACACCATGTTCGAAATCACATGTTTTATTATGATTTTTGGTGGCAAATAATTGTAACTCGTATATAGCCTTGATTGGACATCCAATGGGATGGGGTGTTAATAAGCCATGTCAACTTATATTTGGAGAGCTCTCTCATTGGAGTAAAACTGTATATCTTTTTAAAATATACATAAAAATTGATATTCCTCGTTTTTATTTCTTTTTTATTTCAGTAATGAAACAATTTTGGTTGATTTCAGAATATTCTATGCTAATCAGGTTACTGTGTATAATTATTTAATGCTTATTGAACAGTTACGGTACTTATAAACATTTCCCATTTCTAGAATATAAATGTATATTTGATAAGAATATGTTAATGTTATAATATAATATATTTTTAAAAATAATTAAATACACATAGATAATTTCAATTAATTATTGCAGCCTGTCAGTCTTTTTTGTAAACTTATAAAAAAATTAAGGCAGGTGTTAATAACTTTCCCGCTATTTCACTATTTCCTCTGTTTTTATGTGAAAAATGTGTGTCCTTTTTAAAATCTGAACAGAACGTATTTTACAACGTATTTTA
>FAPJ01002627.1:9603-23686 GCA_001485985.1 Heliconius ethilla aerotome | reverse complement strand
GAATGTATCTGTGTATTTTTAAGTATAGTATAATAAAGTAATGAATACGTTACAATCACATTAATTTATATTACTATTAGTATTAGTTTATATAATTATTAGAAATAGTCAATTAATTGGTCCGACGTTATCGGCGGGCAAAAATCCTAGAGATCGGAACTTTTATAAACAACTTCAGCAGTTTTTTTTTTAGATTTTTTAATATACGTATTATTATACGTATTAGAAAAATTCAAAAAATATACAATTGAGATAATTTGGGTATAATTTATAGATTAAACTGAAATAATAATAAAAGTTGATGAACGTAAAATATAAGTTTGAAATGAAATAAATGGCTTTAGATTATTATACTATATAGCGTCGCTTTGGATGTATTTAATAATTCCGATATATATTTATACATGTCACGATATATAATATTAGTATAATGTGTGGACATTTTAATCCAATTTGGATGAATTTGATAATAATAAAAAAATTGTGATGGATTCCACAAACGTCGTACGGTTTACGTATAGAGAAACGTTTTTCGCGCCATTTTAAAGGGCGCGTAATACAAATATTTATTGCGTTCGCGCCTTACTAAAATATATAAATTTACATTCATAGTACATCATAACGAAATTATATTGATTTTTATTTAATTTATTTTTATATTCTTGTTACTATGACCATCGTTATAGAGCGTAGTACCGCCATACAAAACGCAAATAGCGAATTTCGCACTTAAAATCATAAATATAAATGGCACTTTTTGTCTAACTTACCTTATCTTTATACCCACTTGAAACTTATCCAGTGTAAATAAGGATTAGTTATATTATCAATTTTGCCGTAAACTGGAATCACTTAAAAAGCGACAATTTTCCTATATTTGCGCTAAAATCGACATTTGTTCAAACAAAACAGTATTATTTTTATTATAATTATTTGTATAGTATTATTTATATTATTTAAGTGTATGCACGTGTTGTTTTGTAGTGTAAAAGATGATTTAGTTGAACAGGTTGCTACGTTGATTTTGCACGCAGCGTGTTTAAAGCTAGTGCTAAGGATGTTTTCGCTGCATGTTTATTGGTTTTTTTTTCTAAAATATTATAAATTATATAAAAAAATATTTAAAATATAAATTTACCATTATAATAGAATGCGAATTTACGATTGCAAATTTATCATTGTAATGTTAGCAGAGCATTATTTTTTTCTATTTCGTTACTATAACTATACTATATAATAGAAAGCTACCAGTACATGCAGGCACGCATAGGGTAGATTTAATGGAATTTTATTTATGGATTAATATTTGTAAAGTTTAATATTACTATATGTAAAAAATCGTGTAGAACGATGCGTCCTTTTACTACACTACGTAGATCACGAATGGACAGACTAAATTGTTCAATAATTTATTCTTAAAAATAACATCATAGCCACAAAATTCATCTAATCGTAGAAACAAAACAAAATATTGAAATTTCAATTATTTTTTATAAGCATGTTTTGCTCGTCGTACGTACATAAAGCTACCACCGGCTCGGAAGGCAGTTCTGCTGCGAAGAGTCCGTAAGAAAGTCAACAGTTGCTCGTATCAAAGTTAATGCTATATTGTCATTATTACATATTATGTACATTAATAGCTATCCTACATGAAATTCAATTGATAATTCCATACATTTTTATTCGTTAAATATTCCTGAACAGTGTAATAGTTTTACTTTTACAAACACTATCAATTTCTGTAGTGGCAAAATGAGAATACATTGCGGAATTTTATTATAAACACGTATACATACGTAGATTCATAAAAGATTTAATAACTTTTTCTAGGCGATTTCTATCTTCATTAGATAGAGCCTAAATTCAAATTGTTAAATCAAATCTTAATTTAAATTTCTTTTTATAATACAGCAGTATACAAAAATCCTTTGAAAATACCCAAATTGTTCCAAAAAATCACGGCACATTAACAAATATATTGCAAAAATTTAATATACCCATATCATTGCTTTACAGGTGAATGATATGAGTTTTTTCTCACGTTACCATATGTTTTATTACTAATTTAACATTCTAGTTTCTTTTTGAACAAACAAACATACAGTTATAACATTCGTTATTAACTTTGATTGCGTTCCAAGTATTTGTATAGGCGTAATAATTTTTTCTTAATAATATATTGCTTTAGTCAATATTTTTGACATAAAAAAACATAAACTTACTTTTATTAACTAAAAAAAATGTTTTAGATAAAGTTTGAAATTTGCAATTATTAATTACGTTAATGTTTTTAGTCTTCTTCATAATGTTAGTATTCGTTATATCCAAGGCAAGTATACGGTTATATTATAAACCAAGTTTTGATTCAATTTTATACATCAATGATATTTTAAGACTATGATGATATTAAATAAATAAAAAGTAGTCCCATAATAATTATTACAAGGAAAATATTAGACGTATTTCACAAAAAAAAAGACACAAGAAAAGTCTCAAGCTTCTCAAGCTTCCTGTCCGTTCCCTTCTTTCACTAACTTCAATATACTGAAGAAATAATTAGAATCTTTTAAATGGGGACCATAATAATCTTATACAATATATTTATTATAGGCAATACTTTAGTTCTCACAACGCCATGTAGGCGTCGTAATTTGAAAGTTGCATCAAAAGAGGCATTATAATTTTATTCTTACATATTTAACACTTAATCAAATGGTTAAGTACCTAAACTAAGGAGTTCCTTTAGCATAACAGCACAGGGTTTGACTATAAACAGCAGCAATTGTGGGTTCAATTTCACTCAGGTGAATTAATTATTTTCATTTCCTCGCTCTGGTAATAAGACCTAGCGCGACGTTTAGCTCCATCACTCAACCGATAACGTCTAGAAATTTTAGAAGTGCGTGGGGAATGGAGAGTCTTAATACTAGGTTCTCTCTGCCTATCCTGTATTGCAGGAAACAGTATGAAGCAGTAGACAATCGAAGCTGCATATCAATTACATTTTCTAGTTTTTGTAAGGAAAGCAGAGAGTAACCCAGAAAGGAATATGAAACCATCATATTTCATCACTAACATCCACCTAGCGTCACTCCTAGTCTCCTATCACCACAAACAAAAAATTTTTTTTAATGATGATTGTTCATCGATTTTTAAAGTACTTAAGACCCCACCCCTTTATGGGCGACCGTTTAGTTTTCTATAGAGTTGCATCGTCATTATTTACAACCCTTACGAACTCTTAACAACAAAAGGATTTTAACATTTTAAAACTGCCATACACAATGTATGATGTATCGATTTTTTTTTATTTTTATTTTTGACCCCGGCTCAGGGACCCGTAATAGTAATATTTAAGAGATTAACGTCGTGTTAGTAGGTTGAAAAGGTAAATATTTTTTTATTTTATACATGTTTCTGTTTGTTGAAAGATTTTGATTTTTAAATCTTTTAGAATAATCTTGTAGTTACAGTGAAATATTTGTCCAATAACCCTTTGTTATGATTACGTTATAAATAAATGCTAATAAACGGGATGCAATTTGAATATGGGCAATATAATATGGTCTGAGCTCTAATTTATGTAATACCTAATTTCATTTTCTGCCGAATTCTGTCAGACATTGCCTGTTGAGTGTAATATTTTTTTTCTATAAAATACCTACAAGTTTTCACTTTTCGGATTTTTCTGTTTACATGTATTATAAGTTCTCACTTCCTACCAAATTTCATAGCAGTAGGTTCACGGGAAGTATTCTATAGGTTTAGATTACGCGGCGAATTTCATACAAAATGCAGCAAAAACGATAAAGAAATGTTCGTATCTTTTGATTGCGTTAACTTAGAAGCTTGATTTTCTTCTATGCTCCAAAAAACCGTACACTTGAATATTTACTATTAATTTCAGCTAGATACCCTTACGCCATCTTAAGATAAATAGTCTATAGTATCTTAAGATAAATAGTCGACAGACGGGCAGACGGACGGTATGGAACTCTTAAAAAGAACTAAAACTATGTTTAACATAATCTTCAACGAAAGATTATATTATATTTATTATAACAGATTTTTTTATTCTTACCTTGTGTCCCGCATATATCAGGATAGGTGTAGGGTTTTCCCAACATAGCGGTGAAACTTAAATAAAAATAATTAGTTTTTGAGTGAAAATCGAATTCACAACCGTCGCGAATATAGCCAGACGGTGTGCCGCTACACCACGACGGTCTCAAGACTAAAACAAATAAATAGACAGATAAATACAAGTAAAGCTAATAAAATTGTGTTAAAAAATCTAAGTTATTAACTTAACAGAACTGAAAATAAAAAAAAAAACAAAAGAACTAAAAACAAAATGTAAGATAATCTTCCAACAAGCATATAATGAGAGTAGCGCGAGCCGCTAACTCCGCAGAATTATGCTCGGTGGCGGTTGTTTGTGTCGTGACTCGTGAGGGGCGCGTTGGTAGGGTTGGCGCGGGTTTAGTGATGGGCTTGTGTGAAATTATCGATATGTTCAATTCGATATAACAATATATAGGTGATCGGTAGGTCGATAGACAAACTGATACAGGCTATCACCACTTATGGTAAGTGAAATACAAACAGTTTCAAAAAAGAATCAGAAACATAAATCGTAAACAAATCTATACGAATGTTACATATTATTACGTATGCAAAATTGAACTGAATTATACGAAATTGCATGTAATATTTTTAAAAAATGGTTAGACTAACACTTATTTGATATCGAACGAAGACAAAGTGAGGATCTTTTTAAAATGTTTCGATCAAAAAACTTTATGATAATTTTATTTAAAAATACCAAGAATCAAGGAGAAAAATGGCAAAAACACTCTCGAAATCAAAATCGGTTCATCCGTTTGGGAGGTATGATACCACAGACAGACATACAGATACACACATATTAACATCAAACTTAAAACACCCTTCTATTTCGTCGACGGCTAAACAATAGAGGCACAGCATCTGATTGTAAACGCGACGCGACGATTGTGAGTTTGATTATTACTCGGGAAAATTTTCTCACTGGGAAGAAGACGAAGTACAGTGTTGAGTTTTTTTGGTGGAGAGTTGAGAAAGGAGTGTTTTAACGCTAGGTTTCCTCTGCCTAGCCCGACACATGTGTGATAAGCGTGATTGTAGAAAATTAAAAGAAATCGATATTTATAAACTTAAATCAATCCAACACTACTAAGACTAACCCTTTAAAAGTGCCCATGTAGAGGCGAATTTTAATGCATTCATGGGCTCTCGAGCGTGGCGACTGCAAAATAACTAACGGGTACACCCTATTTTATTTATTATTTTAAACGGCACTGTTATAATTTTGAGATTTACTAGTACTAGGGTCGTCAATGTATGTACATGTAAAGTTTTATGTCACCTGTGTTGTTTAGTTAGGCTTGCAATGAAATTGAAATTAGTTTTAACTTAACGTTCAAACGGCACCTATGGTTTGGTGGTCAGAGCGCTAGGACGGTTTCTAAGAGGCGCGACTTCAAATGCCACTACGTTCAATATTTTTTTATACATTTTCTAAAAAGTGTTTTTATTTCATAGGTGTGGACCACTTAGAAAATGGTTAAAATAGTTGTTACTTACCTACATATAATCATGCTTCCGAGATGTTGGAGTTGTGTTTTTGTTCCTCAGTTTTGTGATTATGAAACAAGAACTCCTATGTAAAAAAAATGTTTCTCCGCTAAATGGAAAAATTTAGTTCTATACGTAATTTCTCGAATTCAGGGGGAAACTGCTGAACGTAACGACTTAGAGGAGTTGATGAAAACTTACTCAATGTGTAATTGAAACGTAAAAGTATCAACGAGATATAAGATCCAAATAGCACTTAAAACTGAAATTTATCATTTATTTTAGCTGGGCGTTCTTATGGGTTCTCGTAGGTTCCGTGACTTGCCTCCAGTATCATATATATTCTCGAAGGTCAGCCGAGATCTCCGAGGCCTCTCTGCTTCTCTCTTATTAACATAGCTCTATTTTTGCGTGGCTAAACACGAAACAACATAAAAAAATAAATATATCAGAAAATTCAAAATATTACCACTATCTTCAACTCTTCTACATTACATTGTTTTGCAAAATAAAAATGACAAAATAACGTAAAAAATAACTTATTTTGAAATTAGAATAAATATATACTAAAATGCACCTATTCCGCTAGTTTAAACAGCGTGACGCTATTTGTCACCACTCACAAGTAATTTCTATTGAGGCGTGACGCCAGACATTTGCTGATAAAACATCTCCGTCACGGCTATTTATCATCCAATCATCTGGAAACTGGCAACGAACGGGTTGAATTGTAAATATAATAAATTTCTGTAAAACTAATCAATAACGTTTTTATGGGAGTTGTAAGAAATTAAGTTATTTTTTTAGAAAACTAAGACAACAAAAAACAAATATTAATAGGTTTCTTTCATATTTTATTAAAATCTAATAAAACAACTGGAATTCATAAATAATACCTATAAGAATAAATTATGTGCTTACATCATGTGTGCGTTGGATGACGGTTTATTATCAGCTTCACGCTCTAAACAGAAAATAGCAGCGCAGGCAGAGAGTGTAAAGACATTAGTTCTCCACCCATATTCAAGACTACGATTTGAAGTTTTGTTTGGATCCTCAAAAGGAAAAAAAAACAGAACATTAAGTTTGTTAACTTTTATAATACGACTCGTAAAGCTTTCCTTTAGCCTACAGGCTAAAATCTTTATAATAAAAAAAAAACACAAATATCCGTACATTTGGCGCGTAAATTTTATAAATTTAGCAATATCAATAAATGTGTACCGCGTCGCGTCGTACGTCTAAATAGCGAGACCGATTGGAAATTATTATAATTTATTGCTTGTCAATAAAGGGTTGTGCTAAAATACATTTTCATGCACTATTAACGTTTTAAGTAAATAATAGAAACATGTAATGCTATTTTTTTAGATTTAAACAAATTATATTTGTTCATATATTTTTTTTACTAAGAATAGGTGACATTTTATTTTTAGGTTAATTTCCCACTGGACACAATGAATTGTTTTTATTTCCTTGCTCTGGTATCAAGACATAGCGTGACGTTGTGTTCCGTTATTACCCACGCAGTGACTCTAAAATTTCTCCGGGAAAATGGGAAACGGAATGTCATATATCCTTCCTTCGCCTACTCTGCTATATGCGGATACAGGATCAAATTATTTATATTTTCGTTTTCGGGCTACATATCTTAACATGAAAATACGAATCCCTTATTGGATAACCTTGTTGTCCGTTTGTCAAGACCATTAACCTTGAGATCACATTACCTCTACGCTGAAATTGATATTAAATATTCAGGCCTACCGGCCCTTTGGAGCACCAAAAAAATTAGGCTCTAAGTCAACGCTATCAAAAGGTTATTTATGGATTATTTTTGCGGTATTTTGTATGAACATTGTTGCAAAATCATAATCTATATTTTAGGATACTTTAGACATAAAGTTATGAAATTTAGCACGAAATGATACACGTGCTAAATTTCATAACCATCATTCCTGAATGTGGAAAATTATATTTTTAAAACACATTAAAACTATTACAAACGTATATTTATACTTTATTTCAAACAAAATGACTAAAACCTGCAAACTTCAATATGTTAACTTTTATAAATTGTACTTCCCGTTGTCCTATAATCCTAAAATTGTTACAAAAACCCTCAGTGGGCGAGTAGGTTTATTTTAATTAATTTCAATATAAATTTACCAGAGGGATCGAACCTACAGCCACATACTATAACCACTAACTAATACTAACTAACATTACCAAACGAGCTTTAAACGAAATAGCTTACTTTTCAATCGACACCATGCTTTCAAGTGTAGGGCGTGGCCTAAGCGTCCCATTGGAAAAACACCATAAATGTAGGGAGCGAGCCGTCCTGCCCACAGTGCGGCGTCACCAGCATGGATGCGTACAACTATACTATTGTATAGATTACTACAACAATGTATTGCTTCTAGTTGTAGTGTAGACTAGAGTAGTATTGTGTCGTGTAGTGTGAATTAGTGTTTTTTTTTCTGGAATTTCTATGTAAGTTAATATTAATTTGTATTTTGTTAATTCCAATATATTCTTTATTAAATACTAGTAGTCGCCCACAGCTTCGTATGTCAACTTTATGATTATAATATTACAATTACACTTTCATTCAAATCTGTTCAAAACTTCAGAAAGTTTCCGTATACGAACAGACAAACAGAGAAACAAGAATTTAGAAAATCGAAGACTTGTTACTGTTTTTTTTTCTCTCCCTAAATTATTGTTCTTTAAAAATATTTAAAATACAAACACACTTTTTACTACTTTCGTTTCATATAAATGTAGGTATATTATATTATGGAAATAATTAATATTTGGTTTATTTAAATATCAGATTCTTATAGAAACTATTTATTATATTAAACACGGAAAGAGTGTTCACAAACATTATTATATAGTCCGTTTTTTTCAATTGTCCGTATTGCCAGTCATAAATAAGTCAGGCACCGGCTCAGAATACAGTCTTGCATTAGAGCAGAATTTCAACAGTTGTCTTGGCCATAGTTTGTAGTTATGGGTTTGATCCCACTCGGGGAATTAATTATTTTCAATTCCTTGCTTTAGTTTTAGTTTTACCCAACCTCTCGTTTAGTCATGTTAACAAAGCGCAGCGTTGAGTTCCACCGCTCAACGTGTAATGTCTTGAAAATTGGGTGGTGCGTGGCTCCCTGTTGTATGCGGGATACACAGTAAAGCATTTTTTTTAGCGCTAGTAGTTACATATAGTTTACATAGAGTGATAAAATTATAATTATGTGACAGAATAGCTTAATGTAAATAAAATTATTTATTAAGCATTAAATAACTGTCCCCTAACATATAGTTCAAAGAGAAATTTTAACTGGAAATCGAATTCACGTCTCACGGGATCTGTCATGATAGATTACAGTGTAAGTGCATATAGAGAGAAATAATTGCTACTTGTTCTAATATTTTTAACAGCGTCCTTAAATACGAAAAAAATGTGAAATGGAATGACAGAAGAATAATATCTTAATTATTTAAGAATAATATTTTAATTATTTTTCTTTAAAAAATAGAATGTCTTTTCAAACGTGGCTATTCTTAATGAATTATTTATTAAAATAAATTACTACATGCACGCTCTTTGATAGTATTTTTTATTCTCCGTCGGCTTTTATCCATGTACAGAAAATGGGAAATCATTATTGTCATTTCCACGCTCTGGTGATGAGACCAAGCGCGGAGTTCAGTTCCTCTATTCAATACCCAATGCCTCGAAAACTGGAAAGTGGGAGACGGAGTGTTTTAACAATCAATAACATCCGTCAGACGCTGCATTTTAAAAGACTACCGACTAACTAGACCAATAAATGAAAAATACTTCACTCCCTAGAGTGGAAATCGAACCTACAATCGTTGCGTTCACAGTCAAACGCCCTGCGACATGAGGCCGTCACTTTTCTTATTTTCTTTATAATATCAAAATAATGTAATAGCAAACAATCTAACAAGTAGTTCCATGTACTTATACACCTGCGGCACGCGTCCTACACGCGACGTTCACGCGACCACCCCCCACTCCCTACAGTAGTAACGCTATGCCATATCGATAATTATTCGCTTATTTATCCAATATAAATTAATTATAACGCATTTTTTATTTTTATTTAATAATAGTCTTATTGTGTTAGTGTGTTGGAAACGTTGAGGTTTTCTTGCGTAGGTAATCAAAATTGTAAACGCAACGGGTTTTGGGTTTCGAGTCTTACTCGGGAATATGAAATATTTTATATTTACATTTACACTCTGGTTAAACACACGCAATGCTTCTAGAAATCGGCGGAAAGTGGGCAACGGGAGTAATGGGAAGGTTTGTCACAGGTCCTTAGGTTCCCATGTTCCCTCAGCATATCCTGCTATGTGCACAATTATATGTAAACAATTATATGTTATAGATTTTTTAGTTTCTGCATAGCAGGGTAGGAAGGGGTCTTTAGAATTAGATAAGTAAAGTTAAGAGGACAAAGCGTAGTTCCACCGCTACGCTTAGTCTTGTAACCGTCGCTTTTAAAGTCAGATCCAGAGCCACGACGACCTCAGTAATAATAATATCAAAACAAACAAAATAGGTCGACAGTCGTAACCGCTCTGAAATTAGGTTTTCTGACCTTTAGCGCGTTGTTCATTCGGGGAGGAAGAAAACTAGGAAAAATCCAAAAATCTAATATACACAGCTATCTCTACAGCTCTACAATTTCAGGACGGCCAAGACTCGTCGACCGCACTATAAACGCCATTCCATACGGTTCAGCTTTTCAGCAAAAACAGCGACACGTGCGGGTCGCGTGACGACGCCCAATCTGATATTGTTTTACTGTGCCTGACCACCTGTTGACTTTACGGTCGACGGTCCTTGTAGTTGAAAATAATTAAATTATATTTTGTAGCAATGCCATCGTAGCTTGGCTAAAATTAGTCTGTAATGGTTGTGAGTTCGGTTCCCAGGGGTTCGGGTGAGGCGTTCGCTTATTTTTATGTTTTATGGACACTCTTTAATAAATTGTGGTTTAATAATGGTGTTTGAAAATAGATGTTTATTTGAAATTGTAATAAACATAAGTCAATCTATTACAATTTTTTTTGTATACGGTCCGAAATATTCCAAAAAATTGATCTTCATGATCTTTGACCTTAATTAACTATTAAAAATATACGAAGATATTACCTATTAAAACAAATTTGAATATTATTAAAAAAATATTTTATTTCGTTCACGAATAATATTTTCCTAATTTTTATTCAATAAATCTTTATTAAAAACATGTAGTCTTTTTCTTATTATAAAGCAATATATGCACCATATTAGTAATTTGATATATTTAGACTTTAACATTGAATAAATCTAATAATCACCTTTAATACTGATTGCGTGAAGCGCGGAGACAAATTAACTTTTTAACTGCCCCACCGGAAATCAAAGACCGGAAGTAGGAAGTGATAAAGCTCAACTGACTTTCCGTAACACATTGCTCACGCGATGTAGCGCGGGTGGACCCCGGAATTGACATGAAAATTACACTTCACATAAAGGGAACTTCCAAAAAAAGTAATATAATTAAGAACAAACAAACATAAATCAAACAAATTTATTTATTGTATTCTTACTATCTATGTATAGCAAATGATAGCAATGGGTTTTTTATTTCTTTGTCGTCACTATCGCAAACATAACATACGCCATAGGTACATACCTAGATTGTGTATAATCCGCATCTAGATACATCCTTTAACCGGGTAGGCAAAGAGAGTACAGTGTCCAAACACTCTGTACTTCGCTTTCCGAAAGAATTATTTTCTCGTTGAACGACAGAACTCAATTTCATCGCCTTACCAGAGCAAGGAAATGAAAATAAATCATCTCTTTGAGTGGCGTTCGATATATTATGTATATCAATTATCGGTATAAATGTTGTATGTAATATTTGCAATAAGTCTAAAATATTATATTTTATTTATTGAATAAAATAATGGTTAAAAAAAATTATATTAATTATCATTTCAATTGTTGCAGATATCAGAACAATGTTCGGCACAGACTTCGAAGATTACTGCGATTTTAACGACAGTATCTGTAGCAATGATTCTGGCTTTGAAAAGTCTTACGCAGACTCTTTAGCGACGCCTTCTTCTACGAGCACTCCACTAAAACACGACATATCAGATCCTGGTATCTCTTTAGGAACAAAAGAAAGCAACGCCAGAAGAAGATTGTTCAGTGACGAATTTACTTACACTTACCCAAGGCAAATTGAAGAAGTCAAAGGTTTTGAAGAATTCCAGCCGATAAGCAACACGTCAACGCCAGTGAAAAAAGACAAGAAAGTCAAAGATCTTAGTAAACCGAAACGAAAATACGCAAATGGCAAGAACAGAGTGTCAAGATGCAAGAGTCCGACGCAAATACTTAAAATAAAGAGGAATAGACGAATCAAGGCTAATGATAGAGAAAGAAATAGGATGCACATGTTAAATGAGGCGTTGGACAGGCTCAGGTGTGTCCTACCGACATTCCCTGAAGATACGAAACTGACCAAAATTGAAACACTCAGATTTGCCCACAATTATATTTTCGCGTTGAGCCAAACTCTAGAATCCTTAGACGGTATTAACGCAGGAGTACCAATAGAGAATAAATTTGAAAAATTCGAAGCTTGCGCTTTAGTTAGTGATAAAGTGAGTAAAGACGCTTTTAGAGACATATTCGTCAATAGAGCTGATGATAGTGGCGATGGATATAGGAATTTCCAGGGTTTCAGCAAGCCTTTTCCAAATGGATCAAATTTCTTACAAACTTCTGAAGGTGTTCTTATCAATGTAGGAAATGTTACAGTGTCAGTTAATAACAAAGGTGGAAATTGCATAACTTCGACAACGGGCAGTGGGTTCTTTACCCATCCAGCGAGTTACGGTGACGACTTACAACAGAACTATTTAAACCGATCTTATTCTAATTTCGATACTTACGAAGCCAATCAAAATGGGAAGGAGTATTTCAATCAGAAAAACTATGATATATTCAAAAATGCCTTCGAAACGGCCAAAAACAGGAAGAATCCAGAATATACACCAAATTATACAAATTTTACTAATAACGGATACGCTTATAATGAAAAATATTATGATACGAGCGTTTACTATTCACACAATAATTATTTTAATAATTTAAACGACCAAAGATATATAGGAAGAGATTTTTACAGGAGTCCAAGTGTTGTGAATGCTCAAATTTAGTGTACATTTTATTATATTTCGATCGTTTGGTACAACAAGGGAGTAATTGCAGTATTTTATAAAAAAAAATTCATTGTTTGCGGAAAGATTATTTGCAAACATGGATCGTCTCCTCCAATATTTCAAAAACTGCACATACGTCATTGTTGCTCCAAAGTGAGCGTTATTTTATATATTTGTATAGAGACCTAGTCATTTAGAGAATTTTTTGTATTTTATTATAAATTTATAATTATAATTATATAATATTAGACAATAAAGACATCTGAGATGGTACCAAAGTTTATATCTAGTCAGAGTAAAATTGAAAATATATTTTTTTACATTTCTAATTGCTTTTGTTTAATTACATCCCGTTTATATGTATTTTATATATTACAAGTATGGTAAAAAATTGAATTTACCATGTACACTTCAAAAACATGGTATCAAAAATACATGAGGAAGGTCACGTAGAAAGCATGAGGAGCCCCAGGAGGTATCAAGACGTTGATAACAGCTATGATTTACTGTTTTAGATAGAAGTTATAATGAATGCTAATTAAAAGAATATTTGGTCAATTCTTAAATAAAAAATAAGAATATACGGAGATTACCGTTTCCTCTAAAATACATTTTTTGATAAAATAACGACGCCAATTATACATATTATAAAAGAAAGGTTTCCACTTGATTTACAGCCCCGGAATAACAGCAGTAGGTACCTACTATGAATATAAATCAAATACGAACAATAGTTGTTAAAGAGCGAAATTGTGAATGACTCGGGCACCCCTGCGCGGGCGCACATTCCCTACACCAGTGACTCTCAAAGTTTCGATTAAAACCAAATTTATTATAAAGCTAAAGAATTTGTTTGGATGAACAAGAATTTGTTTAAACGGAATTTTTGAAATATTTTATGTTGAATAGTCCATTTATGGATCAAAATTATACTACATACTTTAAATTTCATTTTTTCACTCTGGTGTAGAGATAAAGCGCGGCATTGAGTTCAGCCACTCAATACGAACGGAGTGTCATAACACTAAGTCTTGATTAACACTACCCTGCTGATTTCTGATTTTTTAAGTAGGTGTATTACGTCACGTTAACCGGTTCGACCACTGACTGCCCCTTTTAGTTATTTCGCTCATAAGTTAATCTATATATATAAAATCGAAAGGTCACTCTTCTCATCACGCAATCTCAGAAACTACAAGTGCTA
>FAPJ01002612.1:0-10651 GCA_001485985.1 Heliconius ethilla aerotome | reverse complement strand
TTTTTTTTTTAAATACATGGTTATTTCGTTGTACTCATTCCCTGTTTTGTATATTATTGAAATGTAGTAAGGGGGCGCCGAAAAAATTTCGCCCAGGGCGCCGGTAGTGCTAAAACCGGCCCTGGGTGTTTGTTTATGGGGGGGTAACCCTTAACGTTAAAGTTTATTTCCTCGGTATCTATTAAAGATATCTTAATGAAATTTAAATTGAATATGGCTATCTATAAGCTTATTTTATATATTTTTTCTGATTTTTTGGAAGATATATTTTGAAAAAATAAAGTATATTATTTTTAGCTGGCGAGGCGCTTTTATATTCCATCCTGTGAATAGACATTATGCACATATTATATTTTAGCAATCTATACTATAAGTTACAAAAAAATGGAAGTAGTGGAATATATCTCGAAATAAAATAAAAAACATAGTCCGTGCATGAAGATTTAAGACTTTTTTATTTTCCAAGAGCGTTTGTACTTAAAATTCTTTCATCAGCTGGTTACATGACGTCTTAATCATTTATGCTTTTTATTTCGTATCTATTACTATCGGATCATCTAAGTATTTTTATCATGACTAAAGTTACATTTAGAAAATTCAACTAAGTTACACTTACATAAATTTCATCAGGTATTGCTTCAGGTTCAGCTATATTTTTTTAATAAATAAAAATAAGAAGTCTTCTTCATCTCCATTGAAGAATAAGAAGATCAAGATGAAGAGAATATCTAGTAAGATAGAAACTATTGAAACAATACCTATATATAAAAAAAATAAAACACTCATAAATTGGAATAATTTATATTTCTATTATCATACAATTATTTCTATCATATTGTTATCGTCAATTCTCAACATGATATTTCTACACTGTACAAATTTGTGCCGAATCCACAGTGTAGTGAAAAATCGGAATTTAACACAATTGAAAACAACATACACCTCACAGCCTGCCTGACCTAGATTACTCCATCTCCATAAATATTTTTAATTGCAACACTATTTACTGAAGCGTTAACACAAATTAAAAATAACCTAATTCCCTACTGACTCTTAAATTAGAGCTAAATGCGTGTGACTATCTAAAATCACACATCAAATGAAACCTTACTGACGTATCTAGCACCAACAGGTTGGAGAAGTAAACTGCACAAAGGGGATGAATGTTGTATAATTTTTATTAAAGTACTAGGAAACCTAGATAATTATAATTACTATTTATTAGCATTTGTTATAATTATAATAGATGTAATCTTCTCCTTCCCGATTTCACTTAAACATAAATAAATAATAAAGCTATCAAAAGTACAAATAAGGGACTGAACAAAAGTTCTGTGACTATTTTCTAATTAACCAAGTTTAACGACTTCTTAAGCTATGGCATGCACCATTTTATATATAGACCCTGAGTTAGTAACAAAGTTTACATAAGAACCAAACAGAAAACTATATTATTATAAACTGCTTGCCAAAGTTTTTATTAAAAATTAAATAAAAAGGCCGAATTAGATTTGAAATTAATCGGATCATCTAAGTTTTTATCATTATTAATTACTATTTTTTGTAAATTTACAGTAACATAAATAATTTGTACTCTTCTAAAATAATGGAAATGGAAATCTTATTATTTACAATGATATCATGATACACTTATGATTCTTCCGTAAGTGATATAATAAGTAATTATATTTTGTAAATGTCAAAAAATTAAATAATTATACAAAACGATTTGGTGAAATTATTGACTCACAAGATAAATTAAATAAAAAGATAAAAAGTAATTTCACCTAATAATACTTAAAGGTCAATTGTTATATAAAAATTCTATCATAGAAAAACTTCTCTTATAGTATACCAATGATTAAATGTGATGTTGTGATTTTGTTTTGCATATTTGTTCATTTATTAGCCATGGTGATTATTCAACTTCATATTGTTCCAAAGTGTTACTTTGATTTTACAACTTCTCTCTTCGAAGTACATAATATATTGATTTAATACTAATGATTTCAAAGGAATGTGTGAGAGAAATTTAAGCCACTATGTTAAAATTTTTAGATTCCAATAATTGCAAATAGTAAAAAGATCTAATCAGATTCATAATTATACAGTCTGTACACAAATGCAAAAGCAATTTTCTAAAAACAATAATTGATTACAAAACAAACAAGGTCAAACCTATAAAAAAACAAACGGATATGTGAGCGAAAATCAAAAATTTTATAAAATATAAAATCGTCTAGTCTGACAAATGTCCCCTAATTTGTCACGCTGCTTTGGTAAAAAAATGATTACCTAGATCTAAATCACAATTAACAAAATCAATAAGGCTCCGCCTCGGATTCGATCTGATCGCTACAATCGACGCGGCTCGCCTCGCATGCGACCTGGCCGCGCGAGCTTCGACCTAAGGACAGTCCGTTCACTCTCGCACGCGCACTCTCACAGTAGACCACCCTTCCGACCGAAGAGAAAGGTGCTGAGAGTGCCCAGCGGCGACGGTGACGCCTGCGCGGGGGACTGCGGGGGCCGCGCGGCCGGCGTCGCGCCCACCGTGCCCAGGTCGGTGCGCGGCCGCGGCGCCCGCACGCGCGCCCTTCGCGCCGTGCCCACCGAGTCCAGCGCTCCGCGCCCAGGCTGCGCGGGCACGCCCAGTGGCGACTCGGGCGCGGCTGCGGCGGGGGCGATGGGCGCAGCGGTGGCGGCGGGCGAGCGCAGCGTGCGCTTGAGGCACGTGAGCTGCTCCATAGGGCTGCGGTGCACGAGCCCGGTGTAGAGCGAGCCGGGCGTCTGCAGCGCCAGAGGGCCGGGCGAGCCGTCAGCGGCTGGCGAGGCGAGGTAGCGACGGCGCAGGATGGAGGTACCGCTGGCGATAAGCGCGTGCAGAGATGGCGGCGCGTCGCCGGGGCGAGGCGTGGGCGGCGGCGAGGCGTCGGGCGAGCCCAGAAGCGGGCTGTTGGCGGGCGTGGCGGTGGGCGTGAAGCGGGGCGGCGCGGGCGGCGCGCACAGCGAGTCGCGGCGCGACAACACGGGCGACACGGCGGCGGACGAGCGGCGCGAGGTGAGACGCGAACTCCACGCGCTGCCGAGCACGCTACTGGACAGGCTGCTCATGCCGCTGCTGCAGACGCTGCTCACGCTGCTACCTACGAGGCTGCCATCGTTCGGATGTAAGACCGTGCTGTAGTGGAATGAGAACGGAAAGCTTAAGCAATGCTAATAATAATTACTGTAGACACTACGCATATGAGAAATAAATATTTTATAATTAATCAAAAATGTTATTAAGCTTACATTAATAGCATTAGCGTTATATATCGCAACAAAATATTTTAGGAATTAGGTATATGGTTAAGAATACCTATTAGTATACGTATAGATGTGACTGGAATGTGGTAATCGCAGCATGTCGTCATCTTCCTCTACATCTGATAGCCTATATATTCTCATCCCCAATGCTTGCGCTGATCGGGAACCTCTAACACCAACACCTTCTTGGTCTTCTAGTAAACCTGCAAGTCAATTTTAATTATTTATTATTTCACAACTATTACAAATTATAAACAAAAAACCCTGTCAAGTGCCTGTAATCCGTAGTAATTTCAAGATTGTGGTTCAATTAGAGATACAAGTTTTAAAAGTTGACAAATTTATATAGGTTTGTGACGATTTTTTTGTTTTTTGTCTTTATTTATATTGTAAGTTCTCACTTCTTCCCAAATTTCATGATTGCAGGTTTACAGAAAGTTACTCGCTACAGGTATAACACTTTCATATGAGTTGCATCTGAGAAGATTCATGAACGCTAACCTTACCTTTAAATACCTTTCGATTGACTTAGCAGCTTTAGTTTTTTCTGTGCTCTAAGTGACCATGGACTTGGGACACTTTATAAGAATTTGAGCGTTATACCTGCCCACAGTTGTGAGATAAATGGTCAAGACAGACTAACTAAAAAGTCACCTTTTCAATAAGGGTTCCATTTCTTTGCTTTTGTAATACGGAACCCTCAAAAAAAATCAAAATACTTACCCGACATGGTTGGTTTAGCAAGCTGAGCCCAAGTGTGTAGTGTGAGAGATCCTTCTAGAGGTTTTACGATCTGCAGCTTGTGCGGTGTTCGGAAGTGAGCGAGGCCGCCCGCCGCTCCTGCGCCCCACACCGCGCTCTCCTCGCTCGTGTCCCTCTCTGTTATATAGGTTTCAAATTCTGTATATAAATGTTTAAAAAATGTATATAAGCTTTTCTTAATTAGTAATTTTAACAGTTGTTTAGTAATATTATTTTAGTCCAATATAATACATTTAGTGGCGCAGCGACACAACGTTTAGACTCAAAACGCGACGCGTTGCGTATTCGAAGCAAACAAGGAGAATGAAATATTTACAGTTCCTCGTTCTGATAACAAGATAAAGCGCGTCGTTCCTGCGACGTAAAGTCAAAATTCCAAATTTGAAGACAATCCGGTCTTAAACCTATTCTACTGTGCTATACGAGGTGTAGCATGAAGTTAAATAACTAAAACAACTAACCGTTTCGTCTCTTTTGTCTTATGACGTGTGAAGCTGCTAGGGAAGCACGTCTTGAATTAATTTCTTGTGGCGTAAGCCGCCTGAGCGCCGCTGCTAGCTCAGCCGCGCCGGGAGCACCGGGCACGCCCACGCCAGTGTTACCGCTGGATACACAATGAGCTTTATTAATTTTTATAAGTAAAGAAACGAAAATTTTATTACTTAATATCTAACAATAACAAATTTTAAAATATCTTAATTTTTTAAATTTACATAAACTATTGTAAATATTATTTTGTATACAATGCTTAAATGTTTCTCAAAAATTGATTGTGCATGAATAACTGAAATGAAGAAGTTAATGATAGTGGACGAGACGAAAAAGGTATGTCTCTACATAGCGTAGCGTTTGGCGCTTCGATCTCTCTGACTACCTCGCAAGGAATACAGCGTGAAGCTAAGTTAAGTTATCATATGTACTAACGGATATAAGTCTTCCGACTCCGTATCGGAGATATCTTCAAGTAAGGAGTCGGAGAGTGCAGGCTTGGCAGGCGCAGAGGGCGGCTTGTACACGTTGGACGTGTCCGTGTCGGAGCCCGCCAGCGACCCGCCCGACCACCGAGACGCGCATTGCACCGTTTCGAATACTTTCTGCATACTCGTGCTAAATAAACAAAATATTAAAATTATAATTAAAGAGTAATATCTGATTATGTACAATGGATGTAAGTGAAAACAAACATATGATTTATTTTTATAAATCAACACAACCGCATGTTACAATTTTTTGTAACAGTAACTTGACAAAATATTTTTAATAATTTTAGTGTTATTTCCGTTTCACGCACACAGTAGGGTACGCTAAGGGATTTTGCCTAGGACGCCGCATTTTGCCTAGACACCAGAACTAAGATATGAAAATATAAATTTAAATAAATATTTCATTTCCTCAAGTGGGGATTGAACCCACAACCATTCAATTTTACAGAACACATCGTGCCCCGCGCCACGATTGGCCTCCCTGGTTATTTCACTCTAAAAATACAAAAAAAAATTGTATAAAGTATATAAAAATTAGCTCAAAATTTTTAACATTTGAAAAAAACACTAACTGCGCGAGAGGGTCCCCGATGCCGGAGTCGAGGCTAAGCTCGGAGTAAACGGAGGAGTGCATCTCGCGGTGCAGGCTGGCGGGCAACAGGCCGGCCGCCGCTGCCACAGACGGCATGAGCCCGCGCGTGGCCTCGCCGCGCCGCCGCGCAGCGCGTAGCTGTTCCTGCGCCTCTGCCAGCAGCGCCGCCACCTCTGCGTACCTCTCCTATTTATATATAGCATTTTATCTTAAGCAATATGTCTGATGCCTACTTCTACTCTTCCTCGGGAGAAAAAAGAACAGTGTAAGCCCTTATAGCTTTTGTTATATAAATAGGTACATATTGTTAGAACTGAAGAATTGTACCTTCCTTCATCAGCTCACCCGAATAACTAGATAGTATACGATGTATGGTTTTTTATCATATAATTCCTTTTTAGCATCACGCTGTGTTGAAAGTGGGAAAGGTATTTCGCTTCTTTCCCACTGTCTACCCAATTTTCAAGACTGTGTCGAGTGGAAGAATTTGACGCCGTGATTTGACTTAGAGAAGAAATGTAGATAATTGATTCCCCCGAGTAGAAATCGAAGTCACAACCATCACATTTACAATCAGACGCTGCACCACTGAACACCGATGACTTTAGAATATCTCCTACCCTGCTGATATTGATATGAGAAAGAAGCATGAAACTAAAAAGAATATGGCATGCATTACTCTTTAAATTTCAGAATCCTAAATTAACACTAACAATAAGACAAAATACCTTAATCGTTTGATTTCAATTATAAACGACACACACACACAAATTGTTAGAGACCATTTATGATGCATTTTATTGTAATTAACAACTGCATTGAAGAATTACAACACCCCAATAAAGCAATGCTACAACGATTCGAAAATTTAACAGAAACTAGACTGAACTAAACTTGTGCATGTAAGAAAAGACTCCGCAATAATTAATTACGACTACTTCCAGATGAAGAAACACATTGTAATTTATGTACATAATCGAATACTTTTCCTAGCGTGAGACAACCGTAAAAAAAGTAACTACACCGCAAGTTCTTTGCGGATCTCGTTGCTTTATTTTCAATCAACTCATACGTAAGTCTTAAGTAACTCTCAAATCACACAGAAGGAACCTGAACCATTTTTGCCCATTTTAAAATCATTGTGTGAAACAATGTGTTTTGTATTTTGGGAAACATCTACATACATTATAGATACACATATTAAAGATATTAATACTTTCACGAGTGAGGTTTGAACCCACACCCATTGTGCGTCAGTCACGTCCGAAAAACGATAATGTCGAAACATGACTATCACGACACTCATTATTTACTTGTAAATTATATCTCGTTTGCAAAATAACACAAGGTCAAGGCTTTATATTCAACTTAAGAATTTCCTTATGAATGGAAAATTGAGCAATTTTCCTTATGTTCTTTAAAACTGAAACGGATAATATTTTGAAATAAAATATTTTCCTTCTTTTAGTTGTTTTTTTTATATCACGCAAAAAAAAAACTTGTAATCTACTTGTAGTTATTTATATTTACATACCTTTGCATCAGCCAATTCTGCAGCAAGAGCATTTTGGTTATCTTTTGTTATTTCTAAAATTCGTAACGTATGTTCGTGTTCTGTTGTCAGCTGAAAAAAAATGAAAATAACCATTTTTTTAAAAAGAATATAAAACCTTCCACTAGTAACCGGCTCGTCAACAAGTGTGAATGACAGCCGTAAATTATGTTTTTTTAGGTCATTAGTTGTCGTAATACATTGTGTTTGCCTATACAATTAGGCAACCGTATTAAATGAAAATACTAAACATTACTTACTACAACAAAAGTTATTAGCAAAGAAGTTTTTTTAGCGTCACGTTGTATCCTAGCTGAGTAGGCAGAGGGAACCTAATGTTGACATTGACATCCGCCCCCCATTTTCTGCAGAATGCAGAATGCTTTTGGGGGCTTTTTGCGTGTTGCATTGTTGCTCGACCCCAGAGCGAAGAAATGAAAATATTAAATATATAATTTCCTCGAATGGTAATGGAACCCACCACCTGTCACGTTTACAGTCCCACTTGGTGCCCCTGTGCCACGATATTCCGCAAACTAGTTCAATTACATAAGTACCTTATGTGTACCGCGCGCGGTACCCGGTTATAGCTGGAGTGCAAAAAGAAAGTAATCTATGCTAACCGAATAATTATATTTTATCTCAAGTGACAGCATGCAACAGTTGCTCCAATTAAAATTTAAAACGTTTTTGCTAACACACTTTAATGAAGAAGTATATTCATATATTCGGTGATTTTTACGTTAAAAATTATTTAAACTCAAATATTCTAGCTGAAAATGAGAACAACTGAGATAATTTTAATCTCTAACCATTTATTTACACAAAGATGTCAACTCATAAGTAAGTACTAATAATAATACTTCAAACTTAGTCATTATATATATAATATTTTTGTAAATGTTTAAAAAATGAAAAAACAAATTAATAGTTATCATAAAATTATGTTACAACCATAATTTTATTACTTTTTATACACATATGCGACATTTCACATTACAATAAATGTAAAGAATATTTAAAATACACACGTATAAAATGTTTATTGCTAACAATGTAAATATTGTAAGGTACCATAAGTTCAGAATATCAAATTAGTGTGAACTCAATTAGTAATTTTAATAAGTAATTTCATCTTTACTAACGTCGAAATAAAATTTGGACAATGTCGTATAATATTTACCTGTTGCAGGTTCCTCTCGGTGACTGTGAGTCTTGTATTGGCGCTGTCAAGTTGGTACTGTAGGTCTGACGCGCGCTGTCTCTCCTCCGTGAGCTCGGAGCCCAACACATTAGCTTCAGAATTGGCGCTCGCTAGTAAAAAAATACAATGTTTATTTATACAATATTACAACCAATTTAAAATAACATTTTCATGAAAGGACTAGAGAAATATTAATGCATGATGATAATAATAATACCTTTAAAGTAATAAACCTTGTGTCGGCTCGATGCCAGATAATAAATTATTATCAATTGGAACAGAAATTATTTTAGTGCGTACTTCTGATGGATTACCATTTATCATAGAATAATCTTAAAATTATAATGTATAGGTATATCAAGCAATTTCTTAATATAACAGCAATCTTAAGTGCAAAATAATCTGCAAAATATTTCTTCACGGTTGTTAACTTGTGTCTTCATTGTGATAATAGGTACGTTAGAACAAGTATGGTCTGACAGGGTGCAAAACTTAGAGGAAAACACGCTGCTAGGCCACCTTGTTCTACCAAAACCCATGTTTCCTTATCCTTGTTCCTTTTAAAAACATACTGAACAAAATATAGCGTAAACACACTTAAATGTATGCTAATATCAATACAAACAAACAATAGCATACATTTTTTCCTTATCACGTTTAACTGATTAGAAGAAAAACATTGATACAACATAAGAGTGCACACATGAAGTGATTTCCAGTTTCTTGACGTCATCGATATATTAAGATTTAGTAAAATATTATCGTTTCGCTTATACTTTGTAGGGTTATAATGGTTTTGTTTAAAAAATAATGAGATTCATACGGCAACATTTCATTTTATTAAAAGGCTAAAAAAATTCCAGACTGTTATCTAGTATTTTAAAATTTACTTTTTGTTAGATAATTCTATAGGTAAATTTATAGGACAATTCTATAGGTAAATTTTGTGACAACAGCCATCTTGGTTGTACAATAATATTGTACAACCAAGATGGCTGTTGTCACAAAATTTTGAATTATGTTTTACTAGTGCGTTAATAAATTAGCATGAATCGAAGTCAAGTCCAAGAAGACATACAATTTAGAATATTATTTTTATTTTATAGAAAAAATAATTAGATGAATAATATAATATACCAAAATCTAAAAAATAAATAGGTACCAGATATCGATTATCACTCCACTTTCCATCAACATAGAACATAAACAAAGTACTTAGTCTAATACAAAGTACATAGTAGACTTTAGATAAAAAGGAACCCTCGATTTGATTCTAATCTAATAAATGCCCTAGATTGATGAGAAAAGTGGTGCGACGACCAGAGTCTTATCAATAAAACTATTCCACTTAATGGTTTCTTTTGTTATTTTATACTAATATTATGAAACCATATTTAATTTATACTATTATTGGGGACGAACCATGGTACAATAATAGTTTTTTATAAGAAGTAGTTGTATTTCCATATAAAATAAATACAAGATATATTATATGGAGATACAACTACTTCATAGAAATAACCAATAGCAAAGTTCAACAGTACCTCAAGGTCTAATTAAATGACAAAGTAAAAAGTAGAACACAAGCACTTAACCAAGTGTTGCCCCTGTTAAAATTAAAAACTTTTGGTCACACCTGCCACGAATTAACATTGCAAATAAGCAGATGTGTAATTTATTACATGTTTTAATGATATACCTTTGTTCTTCTGGAGCTTAAATTATGTTACTTAATTGTTTTCTCAGTTTAAAAGCAATAAAAACAATATATTTATATCTTAAGCACTATTTGTCTTTATAATAAACTAAAAATATAATATTATAAGCGAGCATATATGTCATTGTCATTTTAGTTATAAAAATATCATATAAATATAGAGAGGAATAATTATTTAAAACAGTGTAAATTACAACAATCATAATTATATCAAATGAATGCACTTTAGCAATATAATCATTTACATCAGTATACTCACAGATATTAATTAATAATCAATATATACTGAATTGGTAGAAAATAATAATTAATATTAATTAAATTAAACGTTAATTGAAGTTTCAGTGTGAGTAATGTAATTGAATTATATTGCTTATACAAATAAAAATATATTTCAAATATTTCACTTCCTCTTACTTAAATAATGAAATATAATTCACTTTCTAATCTATTTCTTTGAAATGATATGATAATACAGATAAAATCAATAAATTTTCACAGCTTTAATATATAATATATAAAAGGACTTGTC